>BRDA01031120.1:0-15828 GCA_036984385.1 Crenuchus spilurus | reverse complement strand
TGCCTCAGCTCCAGATGTCACTCTTCATATTTATCACTCTTTATGTCACATACAGCAAAGACATGAGAAATGATGAGCTCACACACACACACACATGCACACAGACGTAATTTGGGGTGGGGGCACTTTTTGAAAAGCAGTTTTGGTCTCCTGCAGTTTTTACTGTCCAAAAACAGTGTTACGCTACATTAAATGGAGACAGTTTGAGCACTAGGACCCAGTGGAAAACAGGCCACACAAGCTGAAGTCTGTTTCCCTTTAGAGTGGGTTAGGGTTAGGGTTAGGCTCATCGACTGGCTCTGCTGTTTGTAGCTAACCTGTGATATGCCATCCCCGCTGTCACTCCATCTGGTTCACTGCCAAGAAGTCAAGAGCTCACTTGATTCACGCAGCACTCACTGATTTTCTTTCTTCTGTTTAGTGTTTCGCACATGCACACTCAAACACTTCCCGTGCACTCACAAGTCTTTTATGCTGTTGTGCATGGAATTCACAGCAAACAGCCAATCAGAAAGCAGAAACAAATCTTGTAATTGTATGTATATATTTATGTAAATGAGGTCTGTTGACCACACATTCCAAACATCAGTGTAAAACTGGTGGTGATGAGTTGGAGTGAAGTTGACTAACAAGGTGAAACAGATTTGGGTGATAATTTGATGTAACATGTTTTTATTTGTTTATAAATATGTAATAATGTATTGAGATTTTATTAATGATTAATTATAATGTTATTTTATTATTGCAAATAACGATCAATAGTTATTAGTATATTATTAATAAAATAGTAAGGATAATAAGTAATGTATTAATATGAACTAATAATGAAGGTAACACTTTCTATGAAGCCTACATTTATAAGTCGTTATATATTATATTATATCTATTTATAACTTGGTAATAATGCTTTGTAAGCATACTTATAAACTCTCATAATGCATCATGAGCCTGTAATTATACATTATAACTCTGGGTTTGATGACTTATAAACATGTTATAACATTAATGTTATAATGCATTATAAGCAAATTAATGATCTGCGCTCTTATAAAGGCCTTTTTACAATTATAAAGCATTATGAACATTCAAAATGTTATGAGTGCTTCAATAAAGTGACTGACATATTAAATTTTGTATCAGAAAATACAGCCGTGCACATGAGTGTGCCTGAAAAACAACTGAACTGAACTACATGTGAGTGCTTAGACAGAGTGAAATTATTCTTCTCAAAGTACAAAATCATTGCATGCTTTAGTCTGTTTTCTTTAAAACTGAAGAATTGAAGTTTTAAAATGGCAATAATCAGGGTTCCAGCAAGGTCTTAAAAAGTCTAAAATTCTAAACTTTAAATTTAAGGCCTTATAAAGTCTTAAAAACGGCCAGATATCCTTCCAAGGTCTTAAATTAAACTGATTAAATTATCAAGTTTTTACTTTTACTTTCAGAGAAGCGTGGAAGATAGTCTAACTTCTGCTAACGTTGACGAAATGCATCAGTGTAAATGTAGTTCTGTTCTCTGTGTTTATGTGGGGGCTACCGGTGTGGGCCGTTGTCTTTGAACTACAAATCCCATAACTGCAGGCTACTACTTCCGTGAAGACACTTTTAGATCCGTTAGCAACCGTCGTTGCTGTAGTTAGCGAGTTTTCCACAAAAAAGCGGCTAACGACAAATCTGTAGACGTTTCCCGGTGTTATTGAATATGGCGTTATGTTTGTGCCACAATTCTGAGCGCGCGCGGATGTGTCGAGCGAATAAGACCTTTGATACTGAGATTAGTGATAAAAAAGAAGAA
The DNA here is from genome assembly GCA_036984385.1 of Crenuchus spilurus. NCBI lineage: Eukaryota > Metazoa > Chordata > Actinopteri > Characiformes > Crenuchidae > Crenuchus > Crenuchus spilurus. The sequence continues at coordinate 14,033 of BRDA01031120.1, read as the reverse complement.
CTCGGACATATGTACAGTGCGGTTGTATTAAACATGCTAGTGTTGTGTTGGTAAGGTTACTTGTTGAGAATTTAGTTATCTGCTCTAATATTAAATTAATGGTTTTTAATAACTGAATTAATAAAAAAAATATGTTTTGAGAATATTTGGGATCATTACAATGTTTCTGTCAGTTTATCACGTTGGTCTTAAATTTCACTGAGAATGGTCTTAAAAGGTCTTAATAAAGTCTTAAACTGAACTCACCAAAACCTGCAAGAACCCTGAGTAATGTCTTTTATAGTCAGTTTGTTTTCACCTTGTTTTACAACAGTCATGTTTATAGTAGCTTATAATTCATTTATAACAATAATGTTAAACATCACTTTACCTGAAGCACTCACTTATGGCATTATAAACATTTATTACATGTTTATTATTGCTAATATGTATTTTAGGTGCTTTATAATTATTCACAGGTGACATTCAACCTAAATTCATGCATTATAATGCGTTATAAGGAAAAATGCATTAAATGTATAGTGAAAGTTGTTACTATGTGATTATTACACAGTATATAGTTTATTATAGGAGCTTTGTGATGCATTATTTTGACTTTATAAGTGTGCTTACGAAGCTTTATTACCATGCTACAAAGAGAATACAAATGTATAATGGCTTATAAATACAGGTTTCATAAGTCCTTTATAACTGCCCAGGTCAATGTCTGTTTATAAAACATTACAGTGACTGAAAACGTTTATAATGAGGGAAAAACGTCAAATGTCAGTCACTTTACTTGAAGCACTCTGTGATTACAGTTTGAATGTTCATAATGCTTTATAATTGTAATAAGGCCTTTATAACAGTGCAGATCATTAATTTGCTCATAATGAATTATAACATTAATATTATAACATGTTTATAAGTCATCAAACCCAGAGTTATAATGTATAATTAGAGCCTCATGATGCATTATCAGACAGAAGTAATCAGACACAGTAAAGCTGAACACAGCACTGAGCACACACACACACACACACACACACACACACAGTAATGCCTGTGTTGAGTAGAAGACAGGAGAGAGTGTTTAACACACATCTGTGAGGGTCTCGTATGAAAGTAAACAGGAGCAAATCTCCACAAAAGGAGTTGAGATAATAAAAGAGCTGCAGGCCGCGAGACTTACCATAACAAGCGTTACACGAAACATTTCATTAACTCCGCGCTCGGCTCGGCCTGGATTATTTGTTTTTATTTCATGCTGATTTCATTGTTTACAGAATTAATGGAATTGTACATGTCTCAGAGCGTAAAACACCACACAACTGCAGACGTGTGTGTGTAGATGTGGGGGAAGTGCTGAGATTAATTGGTTTAGTGTGTGTGTGTGTGTGTGTGTGTGAGAGAGAGAGAGATTCTTAAATACTGTAAGACCCCATACATGTAGATTCAGTCACTAAATCAGTTTTTAGAGTAAATTCTGAATTTTAGTTAATGGGACCATTTCTGGGTCGTATATCCAGCCAAGCTGTCTGAAGTCCAGTGTGCAGGTTCTGCAGTCTGTGATGGTTTGAGCTGCTGCTGTTGGTCCAAAGTCAACACCTACCAGCAGATTTTACAGCACTTCATGCTTCCATCTGCTCACAAGCTTTATGGAGATGCCCAGCAGCTGCCCACAGTGCCAACACTACTACTGCCCATCATATGACTGTGACTGAGCTGTACGTCACACTGATCAGCAGTAAGACTGAAATGTGTGACTGTGTGTGTACAGAATATAAAATATGAGAGTTTAACTGAATTAAATGATGAACACACGTGAACGTGTCTCTCTGCTGTTGAACCTCATTGATGGAGATGTGCAGGGTGTCAGTTTGTGCTGTAAGTTCTTGTCAGATTAAAGTCCAGATTTTAAGATCTTAACTCTTGTGAAGCTTTGAAGTCTTCAGCCGTTAAAGGACTTTGTTTGTTACAGAGAACACATGGCTCCGTACACCGTCCCCACCGGCCTGATCGTGGTGGAGGAGATGCCCAGGAACCAGATGGGGAAAGTCAATAAGAAAGACCTGCTTCGCCAGTTCTTCTCCCCCTAACATCAGCCCTGCAGGAACACATCATCAGGACAGCACTACCCAGCATGCACCAGCAGTCTAGAACCTTCTACCCATGTACGTACAACAATATCAAACCAGGGGGGCATCCGGCATCTGTGGGAATGGAGGAGGGGATTCCAGAGTGTACCATCTGGCAACAATCTAGAACAAGGTAAAGGAGGGGGAACATTCCAGAACAGCGTGAGTGACTGTCAATGGTTCTAGAGCAGTGTGATTCGAATGCTTTTAGGGGGAAACTGTAGAAGACTGTGAACCAGATGAGCGACAATCCAGAACACTGTGAATGACAGCAGATATTCTGGATTACTATGAATGTGCAAGTGTGTTCTAGAACTGTGTGAATGTTGAACACTCTAGAACACTCCGTAAGGACAGATTGTTCTAGAGCAGCTTGACTCTGCTGCTGGTTTGAGGAACACTGTACAACACTGTAAATGAGAGAAAATGTTCTAGGAAAAAGAGTGATTGAGAACAGTCTAGAACCTGTGGTGGTTCTATATACCCCTTCACTGATAGTTCTCTTGCTCTAATGCATGGTTGAGGTTCTAAACATTTTGATGTATTCAAAAAGTAAACAGGTCTGATTTTATGGTGAATATTTGATTATTTTGTTATTATTAATATTATTTACAGATTTTGGTGATCTGAAGTTTAACAGCACTGATATATAATCAATACATTATATCAATAATTATATACTCTGATATTCCTGTTCTAATTGTATTATTAGTCTAAAATAAATTAATTGGTCTGTTTTTAAAACCAAAATTCCAAAAGAAAGTTAATTGATTACTATATAAAGTTAATTGATTAATATTTAAAGTTAATCGATTACTATATAAAGTTAATTGATTTCTATCTAAAGTTAATTGATTACTATATAAAGTTCATTTATTACTATTTAAAGCTAATTGATTACTATATAAAGTTCATTGATTACTATATAAAGTTAATTGATTACTATTTAAAGTTAATTGATTACTATTTAAAGCTAATTGATTACTATATAAAGTTAATTGATTACTATATAAAGTTAATTGATTACTATTTAAAGCTAATTGATTATTATTTAAAGTTAATTTATTACTATTTAAAGCTAATTGATTACTATTTAAAGCTAATTGATTACTATATAAAGTTCATTGATTACTATTTAAAGCTAATTGATTATTATTTAAAGTTAATTGATTACTATTTAAAGCTAATTGATTACTATATAAAGTTAATTGATTACTATATAAAGTTAATTGATTACTATTTAAAGCTAATTGATTATTATTTAAAGTTAATTTATTACTATTTAAAGCTAATTGATTACTATTTAAAGCTAATTGATTACTATATAAAGTTAATTGATTACTATTTAAAGTTAATTGATTAATATATATTCCATTACTTTTTTGTTTTGGTGTGTAAGTGATTGTCTTGTAAGAATAAATTAAATGAAAGAATAAAGAATAAATAAATGTTAAATGTCTCTTCTGTTCTGTTCTTTTCTCTTTTCACTTTTACATCTTCTTTCGTTTTGTTTTCTAGTTTCTTCTCATATCCACTTCTCTCTTTTTTTCCTTGCTTCTCTGTCTCTCTCTCTCTTTCTCTGTCTCTCTCTCTCTGGAGAGCTGATTAGGAGAGCTGTGTTATTGATCGCTGTGTGTGTGTGTGTGTGTGTTGACTCTGATGAGGAGCTATACTGCCCATCATAAGTTTAGGAACATCCATGCAGCCACTTGGACTCTGAAACCTTCACATCTGGGTCAGACTGTTACAGTAAACTCAGAGAAGCAGGACCATCATGACATGATCATGACATGATTGTAGATGTGTGTATAATACATGTGCTCCTCTTTGGATCACTACCTTATTGTAGTGGAGGGGTTTGTGTGCTTGCATGATCCTAGGAGCCAGGTTGTCCAGGGCAATAGCCCCTGGTAAGGTCTCTAATTGTCCTGGGTGAAGCTCTCTGTTTACCAGTCATTTACGTTCCAGCCCTCACCTGGTGATGAGCTGTGGGTAGTGACCGAAAGAACGAGATCACAGACACAAGCGGCTGAGCTTCTTGGTAACGTGTCTGGGCTCTGCCTTAGAGATGGGTGAAGAGTTTGGACATCCGGGAAAGATTCGAAGTAGAGCCGCTGCTCCTCCATGTCGAGAGAGGCCAGTTGAGGTGGTTTGGGCACCTGTTAAGGATGCTTCCTGGACGCCTCCTGGGTGAGGTTTTCTGGGCATGTCCAGTTGGGAGGAGACTCTGGGAAAGACCCAGGACACACTGGAGAGAATATATCCACACCTTGGAATCCTCCCATATGAGCTGGAAGAGGTGGCTGAGGAGGGGGATGCCTGGTCTGCTTTGTTTTGGTTGTTACCCCGTCGACCCGGATACAGATAAGTGATGGATGGATAATACATATGAGTCATGTCATTACTACATATACACACTTACACACACAATACAAGTGAGATATATTATTATTATTATTATTATTATTATTATTATGACATATACGACTTATGTGAGTGCCGAGGTCTTATGGAAAATTCAACCTGTGTGTGTGTGTGTGTGTGTGTGTGTGTGTGTGTTTTGGGGTTTGCTCCCGAAGGCTCTGAGATGATGAAGTGTGTGCAGCTTCAGTCAGACACCCCCGGCATAAACACACACACACACACACACCCTGCCGTGCTTGCTTGCCCACTGAAGCGTGTGTAGAGGGCTGTCTGCAGATGGACGCTTATTGGGCCCCAGGGTCCTGCTGGACCACCAGGGACCAGCAGAGAGAAGGGCAAACACACTACACTGGACTTCTACTGCTGCCCGTATCTCTCTCTCTCTCTCTCTCACACACACACACACACACGCAGAACCAGCCAAATGTCAGTGGAGTCTAATCGTGATTGGCTGAGAGCATTAGGTCAGAAAACTCTGAGTTATTAGTTTGTGTACATTTGATCTTTAGCACTAATGCGTGTCGTGTAAATGAAGTTGTGTAGGTTAAGTTTACTTTATTTTGAGGATCACAGTATTGCTCTGTCTTTCTGTTAATCTCAGGCTGTAATCACACTTTATACTAATATATGCCCAAAATCCCCCCTCCAAACAAACAAAAACAAAACAAAACAATTTTTGGTATAAATGGCTCATTTTGTGTCAATCATCCATCATCAACATTAACTCTCATAGCTAAGCTATCATAGGAAAGTGAATTAGCCACAGCAATGAGCAGCGCTGGAGCTCATCTTCATGTTCAGCTAAGCCTGCAGAGGAACGCAGGGCAGCGCTGGCTGGAGAGGAGGGAGACCAGAGATGAGAACTAACGGAGAAGGTGACGGCAGACTAATGTCTCTCCTTAATTGTAAGTAAACACATCAATTTTCTAAACTCATACTATCTGGACTTTTCATATAAGACACAGATTTCTGTGTAACTGACTGGTGTAAACAAATCCAATTCTAAAACAGTTGGGATGCTGGGTAAAATGTAAATAAATATACATATAAACAGAATTCAATGATCTATACATGTCATAGACTCATATTTTAGAATATGAAGCGCTGAGCGCCGGTCATTTGACCACAGCAACCAAACAAAACCGTCCAAAACCCTTGAGACCCTCCTCTCAGGACTTTTCCTGTGCCAACAGGAGTCACCAATGAATAAGTATAATACATAAATAACTTAGAAATGCACTTGATCACTATATTAATCACTATTAATCATTACATTAATAATATTAATTAATCACAATATTAGTTAATTAATCAAGTTCTGAATGAAATTTCAGCATCTGATGAATGTTGTAAGCCCTACTGTAGGCATGTCCAAAGTTTGGCCATTTGCAACCTGTTACCATTTTTGGAAGGGCCCACGACGTATTTTGGAAAAATGAATAAATAAATAAATAATATTGCTATTAAGCAAACGAGATTACTACATTGGGTGTTGCCATCATGTAAAACCATCTAAAGCGGTCCACATCTCCTTTACCCTCCTAATGCTAAACGTTAATGATGTTACACCTACATTACTGTTCCTGAGCTTTTGGGTAGGTATGGCGGCTCCAGAGAAGTAGAAATAAACAAAATGCAGAAGATTTCAGGCAGGCTTTGAAAATGAATGTGTTATCTCTGAGTTCAGAGGGAAGTGTGTGTGTGTGTTTAATTTGTTGGGAAACAGTTTTTGTAATGAAGGAGTGTAATGTTAATAATGTTAGACATTATGAACTGAAACATCACTCTTTCAGGTCAGACACTGAACAATAACAGAAGATGAAACAACTACCAGCAGCTTATCAGCTCAACAAAACCAGTTTTATTATACTAACAAGAAAACACTACAAGAGCTATGAGGTTGCTCACCTCATACCCCAGCATGGGAAATTCAGGGTTGCCAGGTTTGCAGTTTTTGTGCAAATTTTTTTTACAATAAATTCTTATTTTGTACTAGTATAGGGCTGCAAGGCTATGAGATTTGAAAATCATTACATTGTTTTTATTTACATTTTAGTAAGCGTCCCAACTTTTTTAGAATTGGGTTTGTACCAATGAAATTAGAAATGGTAAAACAGTGAGCTCACATGTATACAAACACTAGGGGGCAGCAGGCAGCACCATCAGTCAGTGGCCCCCCGGGCAGCAGTTGGGGGTCAGGTGCCTTTCTTCAGTCATGTCCTGGCTGAGGGGATCGAGCCAAGGAGCTTCAGAGGCTCCACTGAAAGTGAAATAAAGTAAAAATGATGTAAGACATTATAATATAAATACATTAACATTCCTGTGTTAGTGAATTCATAACATTTAGAGTAACAGTGTTAACTTCAGCCCTGCAGACGTGTGTTAAACATGACATTTGAGTGATTTCAGCACATTTTTCGGCTGAACTGATGGACAGCAGTGTCTGTGAGACGGTGTAGAGCTTATATGAGATTTAAAAGTAGGAATATTCTCCTGAGAGTGACTCTCGTGTCTGAAATGGAGGATATGTTCTCTTCAGCATTGAGATCTTTTACTTATTCCACCTTGATTAGTATTTCTCTCGTGTACTCATTTGCATATTCTCCTTTCACCTCTCGGTGCTGATGCTGGGGTCTCTGCGCTGTTGTTATTGATGGGCCGAAGCTCTCACGCTAAACTTTTCACTGCCGCGATGATCAATATTAAATTATCATGTCCCAGCACTCATAACTTGGTGTGCTCGACAATAGGCAGAGACAAGGTCATGGGAGAATAAATAGCAGGCAGACTGGCTAATGATCTATCATCCTGGACGAGCTCCGGCACCCTGGAGCTGGCCAGCTGACAGCGCCATTAATAAAAGCTGCTTGGCGCGTGATCGATCGCTCTGATGGATGATCACAGCCACAAATACTATAAAACACCTGGACGTCAATCTGGAGAGGGCAGCACATCCACACCATACACACCAGTATGTCATATATACTGTTTATTACACACACTGCAGTACCATTCCTGTTATTCCACCTCCAGCCAGCGCTGTTTAGAGTAAGTACAGCAGATGTTACACTGGATTTTAGCCACTGGCCACTAGAAACCACACACTTGTAGCGCCACCTGACCACAGAGCCTCTCTTGCCTTTGTATTTATAGGTTCTGTAACACACTCTACAAGGCTGGTGTGTCTAATAAAGTGGCCAGTCCAGTCCATGGTGGCTCCACTTCACTGTACTTTCAGATTGTGCTGATGCCGTCTCGATGCTGTCACATCTGAGATCTGATGCTGTGCGCCGTCTCGTGTTGTGGGTCTCAGTGAGGTTTGAAAGGTGAAATAAAAATATAAATAAAAAGTGCGGGGAAGTGCATCCGTCAGCAGATGCTGTTCTGTAATAAGACGTATTGATTATTGACCCGATTTCTCAACATCTCTGCTAATATTTATCTCCCTCATCTCTCACCACACTGCCTTACTCAGCGTTTGAGGCTCGGCTCGGCTCGGCTCCGTGTGGAGCGTACGAGCTGAGGCTGATGTGTGTATCGATACCTGTTCATCGATTCTGACCCGCGTTCTCATCCATCTGGATGGGGGCTGATTGTGTGGAGAACTGGGCCAGATTCTGGCTGTGAGATTTAAACAGCTGTGGAGAAATCTTCCCTGTGGATGAGCAGGTTTGACTTATTATGTCTGACGTTCAGCAAAACATTTCTAGCAAAATTCAATTCAAAATATTCTCATTTAGAGCTTTTATTTACTGCTTGTAGAACCAGAGAACAAGCTCATGTTGGCTTCTGCAGAACCAGCTCACATTCTCGCTGCTTTTAGAAGTCAGCGCCTCTGTTTGGGTCGTGGTACTGGTGTGTCTAGCTGGCCTGCAGCTGCTCTGCCCTCACCTGGGACGCCAGCGTGTTGTCTTTACCTTCCTTGTTCACTTCCATCTGGTTCTGTTCTGTTCATGTCGCTCCAGGAAAAGCGTCCCCTCCTCTCACTGCCAGTTTGGTCCCGTCCTTTACATCCGGGCATTGGTTCTGCCCTTCTACCTTCCCCTGGCAGGAGCAGTGAGGGCGTATCACCTGCTAGACCTGGAAATGGGACACGGTCTGTGCCAAAGACTATCAGATGTATCTGTAATGCCGCACTCAGTGCTGGTCAGTGATTTGAATTCTAATGTCAATGTATCAATAAATACAGTAAGATTTTCCTTCACTCTGGTCTCCGGAGTCTTCTGACTGGAATAAATCTGATTCATTGTTCTTTCACATGACTTGTGGGAGGCTCGGCTTTGTTTGATGGCTCGTAGACCATCCGTCTCCATCCATCCAGCTCTGGCTTAACATCTGGATTGGTCTGCTCGTTTTTTCCGGAGTCGTGTATTTTTTTAATTTTGTATTTTTATATCATTCTGTTTGGAAAAGTAAACAAAAGATGACATTTTCGATTCTATGAAGTTCATTTATACAACACACTTCTTACACTGAGGCATATGTACAACCCCGTTTCCAGAAAAGTTGGTATTTTATCAAAATGCAATAAAAACTCTAATCTGAAGTTTTATTTTAACAGATAAAATTACATTTTCAACTTAATTCTATTAAATATTCACACATTTAGAAGTGTGGCCCTGTAACACACTCAGAAAAGGAACAGAGGCATGTTTACTGTTGCATTACATCACCTTTTCTTTTAGTCACACTGTTGTAATACATGCAGAATGAGATCTGACATTGTCCTCTGACTACCTGAATCTTTACATCACATTATGACTGTAGATGCTGAAAGAGCTCAAATCTGTACAGTCTGACTCTGAGAACCATCGTCTCTGTACTGACTCATGATTCTCACCAAGTACTGAAACATGACCCATCCTTTGATGGACACTCCTTATATACGCAATCGTGATGTAACTTTTCAGTGTGTTAGTCTCTAAGTGTGTTTATATTTAACAGTCAGAGTTAAGTTTGTTAATGAAAACACTGAAAATCTTTTCTTTGTTCTTTTGTCTGTTCAGTAAAAGTTCAAGTGAATCAACAAATCACAGATTTCAGTTTTTATTACATTTTTTTACAAGCGTTCCATTTTTTAAGTAAATTATTAAATATCACATTAACAGTGTTGAGCAGACCAAAGTTTAACATACTGTATCCTAACCTTCAAGCTTGTGTTTACCTTAAACTGTAATTATTTATATTGTGGGGATCCAGTTGTGCTTCCCACAAAGACAAAAGGTCCCCACAATGTGGCATAAACCTGGTACACACATACCTATACACACACAGACTCTCCAAAATCCAACAGTGGAGTTAAAGCTGAGAAAAGCAGAGATGCGAGGCGGAGAAGAGATCGATAAGAGGTGGCCTGCATTCTAATGCCTCGTTAATGGGCCGAGGTATTAATTATTCAGCCGAGGCCATTTTAGCTCCTCGTTAAAGTGGCAGCTGGGAGGAGAAATATGCATCTCTGTACGACATGACCAGGGTCATTACCGAGACTGTCCTTTACACACACACACACACACACACACTCTGTTTGCCTGAAATCTTTTACTCTGTATCTTTATAGTCTTGTGCTGAAGTTTGTGCCCCCTGCACTGTAAACCTGGATGATTTTACTTTAAAAACATAAAAACTAAAACACTGCTAAATGTTCACATCTCTGGTCATTTTTATTTAAAAAATCTGAATTTCACTTTCTTGTATTTATTTAAATATTTGTTTCTCCAGCGAAATGTCTTAAATTAACCTTAATAATATTATTAAGATCTGTCAAGTAAACATATCAAGTCTAAGTCAAGACTAAGGCCGGGACATCGGATCCAAGTCAAGACCAAGACCAGGACATATTGAGTCTGACTTTTAGTAGTTAAGTCCAAGTTGTGGTCAAGACAAGATTGAGATCAGATTTTTTTTTTCATCAAATAAATATTAAAAGGAAATCAAATTTATTTTTAATTCATTGTGCATTCATTGTTATTCATTATACATGAGATATTAATAAGTCATATTTCATCATATATTTATTACATTATATCATTAAATAATATATAGCCTAAAATATTTTAATTAGCCTTTCAGATGTGATTTAGGCATGTAGATAAAAGACTGAGTTATTCTGTTTGAATGAATTGTTGATGTTCAAAAACAATAGAAAATAATTCTGTTTCTAGTTAACGTCACATCAGACAGACACACTGGACTTAACAAGATTCTACCACAAGCCAAGACCAAATGAGGTCAAGACTGAGACCACTTGTTTATAGAGTCAAAAGTCGAGTACTTTAGCACTTTGAGATTTGATTCAAATGTAAAGTGCATTATAAATAAAATATTATTATTATTACTGTAGTTCAGTGTACAAGTGTAGAGCTGTGGTGACAGAGGACAGCCTTGTCTTGTCTTCTTTGCCAAAGTGCATCCATCTGTTTGTCAATTTTCTGTCATGACTGTGGCTCACAACAGTCTCTGAATGAGGAATACTTAATATTTAGATTATATGTAGCATGCCAAATGGTCTTTTATATTTTTTGACATGGTAAAGTTGCACACATTATTGATTTTTGTCTTTAATTTGCTGATTTTACAAAGTGGAAAGACAATAAACCAAAAATATTATCAAACTTTGCTTATTCTACAAGTATTGCACAGGTCACAGGTTTGGCAAAGCTTTTTTTTTTTTTGTGTGTGTGTGTGTGTGTGTGTGTGTGTATGGCTCCAGATGCATATCAGCCCATCATACCATGTCCTTTGCTCCTTTGCTCCATCCATCATCCCACATCTTTAATGCAGTATAATAGTGGCAGAGTTGGGGGGGTAAAATTCTCCCACTCAACCTGCGATGTTGCTACATAAGCACAGTCCATGTGACTGGACTCATAATGGCACACTGCAGCATTCTGGCCTATGAAACAACTATTTCTCCCATTTTGCCATCAACAGCATTGCCTCAGCCCCCCTTCCAACACTGTTACAGAGGCAGACATACAGGGGTATAAAAAAAGTCAGACAAACTCATTTCTGAGAGAACTCTCCACAAAGACCTGCAGAGCATCAACATATGGAGCAGAGTGGAGAGGCCTTCAGCCTTGTGTGCTGTCCACCACAGTTCTGAGGAGAATGTCCTGTAGACTGGCATTGTTAGCACTGCTGGTAGACCTGTATGACTGTACACTTCATACACCTGCACATTCAGCTACTTCTTCACACTCTGACCTTTAACCCCCAAATACAATCACTCCTTTATCATTAACATCTGAGACATTCACTGCACTGTACCACCTCTTCTACATCTCACACACCCTGCAGGTATTTATAGCCTCATCATCCTCATACAGCGCCACCTGCAGGAGCCTGAAGTTACTACCACCGTAAACACAGAAGCTGATTCATATTTTGTAAAGTAAAATGTGAATTGTTCTGCATAGGAACATCTGCCAGATGCTACAAATGTTACAATAACTGTGATATATAATCAGTTAAATATTGATTTCGTGCTGACACATGCTGATGCTGTCCAGACAAAAACACAAATCTCCAAAATGTTAACTTTACCAAAGAGGACCAAATTGGTATTTACTGTCAATGTTAGTTAATGTAAAGACATTCTGTTGCATTTGTCTTGTTTCAGTCATCATTAACGCTAAACACAATCTAAAAGGCATCTGAACCCTTAAAAATGGTTGTTTCTCTTTGGACAGAGACAGCGTGATGATATCATCTCTCAAGACTTTTATTTTGAAGTCTTTGAGCCTTTTATTGTGTTTACTTAACAGATGTTTTAGCCTATCAAAGAGCTTAGTGGGTGGTCCTGGAAGTGTAGCATTACATGTGAGACAAAGTGGAAACCATAGCACAGTTTGGAGAAGCACAAAAGTCAAACTTTCAGCGGGTTGGTTTGAAAATGTTCATTTTGAGTGTAAGTCTGGATGAGTTCTGTGGAGTTATTGGGTCTGTAAAAAAGGGTTGTCACAGAACCAATAGGGCTGAATGGAGGATGTGTTCTGGTCGAAGCATCATAGACTGAGGGACTTCAGTCAGTGCTGTGAGGTGACTGAGAACATCCTGTCAGACTATAAGCCAAATTTCTTGAAAAACTGAATAATTTTAAATATTTAAAGCTAAATTGATGCCTCACTTCAGTCAGTGCACTGCAGAAATCGGTAAACCCTGTTTACTACATCAGCATCTACTACTGCATAACAACAACGACGACAACAAAAACAACAACAATAATAATAATAATAATAATAATAATAATAATAATAATAATAACAACAACAACAACAACAACAATAATAATAATAATAATAATGGTAATAATAATAATAATGGTAATAATAATAATGGTAATAATAATAATAATGGTGGTAATAATAATAATGGTAATAATAATAATAATGGTGGTAATAATAAGAATGGTAATATTAATGGGGGTAATAATAATGATAATACAATAATAATAATAATGTTATTTATTTTTAATACAGTTGTGTTCAGTTGTAAATGAGCACAGTCAAATACTAGAGCAGGCACCGTAGTGAAATAGATGTGTAGTAGTGAGTTAAAGTGCTCTCTAACTTATTTTGGCAGTAGTGTCTCTAAACTCAGCAGTTAGTGGCTGCTGGGCTGGTGGGCAGGGGGCCCTCAGGTAGGCTGTCACTTAGGGCCCCAAATGAGTCTGACTCACAAACATACATACAGATCAGCCATCCAGTGGGGTGCCAGTGGCAGCAAGCATCTGTCTGTGGACCCCCTGCCACACAGTGTTAGAGTCAGGCTGGGGGGTCAAGGCCGGCCTGCAGGCTCAGGCTGGACGGGTCCGTGTGTCCAAGCAGAAAGCAGCCTTGGGTCCACACTGCCTTTATCTGAGTGAGGAGGCACAGGAGAAGTGATGCAAACATCTGAGACCTCATTAAATATGTGATATACAGCTCTGACTTCATCAACATGTGAAATACTGAAGATGCTTCACTACTTCTAGGTCACTATTAAGATACTGGAATGTGTGAGACGGACCACGGCTCATGATCTAGAGCGGTTCTGGTCCAGGACTTGTATTTGCTCAGTTCTAGATCAGCGTGTCCAGAGTGGGCGTGAGAGCAGTGCTTGTTTGGACACTTTAATCGCTCACTTTTAGACTGTTTACACGGTCTCAGTTCAGCTCAGATACTGTTTGTCTCATCAGAGTGAGAGACAGAGAGAGAGAGAGAAAAAGAGAGAGAAAGATAGAGAGAGAAATGTCAATGCTGTAATGTTTTAGCAGTACAGTGGGTTACACAGTTGTGCCATTAAGCTATATTGATTGATTGACTGATTGATTGAGAGAGAGATCAACTCAATCAAACATTTTTAAAATCACAGCAGCCACCTCAGAATCGGTCATCTCCAGACTCTGATTAAATATCCCCCCGTGTTTCTCTCTCTCTCTCTCTGTCTCTCTCTCTCTGTCTCTCTGTCTCTCTCTGTCTCTCTGTCTCTCTCTCTCTGTCTCTCTCTCTCTGT
>BRDA01031118.1:0-19827 GCA_036984385.1 Crenuchus spilurus | reverse complement strand
TTTTATTCACAATTTGTTTAGTGTCCCAACTTTTTTGGAATCCGGTTTGTAACACTGAGATAATTGAAAATGCTGAACATGTATTGGCTGAGCAAATACACTTGCAATAAATTGGAAACTCAGTATGGTACCTTAAAGTGACCTCCACCTGTAGTCTAGGTGACTACAAACTGCCCTGTAATCTCCTGTTGCAGGTGAGCAGACTTGCATGAATAGCACTCCAAGTTATTTTATTTTTACAGTATGAACCTTTGAACTGTAGCCATTATCAGGCCAAGACTAGCAATAAACTCATGGTGGCCTTGTTTGTTTTACAGTGTTAATGTGGATAAACTACACCCTACTGTCTGCAGAAAGTTTCATTATAATGCTGGTCACCGAGAAACTGAGATTCAGTCCAAAGTACCACTGTAACAACTCACGTTGTGCTTACTCATTGCATCAATATTTCATGGATGGCCATCTAAGCCTCCATAAAAGTCAATCAGACAAAGTAAACTTCTCCATTAACAGGATCAATATGAGGAGAAATCCTCACATGGTCAGATTTTCAACACTGAAGTCTAGAGTTCTGAGTCAGGTCATAACATCATTAACTGCATTACTTGTAGTAGATGTTTTGGCAAATAAATCTACTTCACACTGATTCATCCAGCCAAGACTGAATTGCCATTCCAAAGATTCCTTCTTTAGTTTTGCACCAATGAACAACAAAAGCTTAAAGATGCCATGTTATTGCCTCATAACACTTCCCAGATAGCAGGCAATTCTGGACCAAATATTACCCAAGTAAGGCACATACAGTCATGTGAAAAACAAAGTACACTGCATCGAGGCTTAATAAAAACACTCTTGTCCCTAGGAGGTCCAAATTTGATAAAAACCAAATGTACAATTGCACAATGCAAAGTGGTGGAGAGGCAATGATTTGGGCTTGTGTTGCAGCCACAGCCTGGGCACCTTGCAGTCATTGAGTTGACCATTAAGTCCTCTGTATACTAAAGTATTTTAAAGTAAAATGTGAGGCCGTCTATCTGACAGCTTCAGCTTTCAGGTTGGCTGAAATTGAGTCATGCAACAGGACAAAGATCCCAAACACAGCAACAAATCTATAACAGAATGGCTGAAAAAGAAAAGCTCAAGGTGTTGCAAAGGGCCAGGCAAAGTCTAGACCTCAACCCAAACAATATTTACTCACAACATTAAAATCATAATTTTACAAAATTCAGAAAATGCAGTTTTCCATCAAATGTGCCCTTTAAGGCCCGTTTTATGTAGTGAAACAACTTTAGAGAAGATAACACATTCACAGATGACCACTGCAGCAAAGAGGAAATAGTTTCTCATGAAAAGAAACCACAGTCGTGTGGTTCACAATTATAGCATCATACAACTGTCGACAAACAGCAAGAACGTTCAGGCCTGAAGAATCAACTGAGGAATGAGCTTTATTCAAAAGCCAAGATTAATGTTTTAATAATCATATCTAACATTTGATTATGATTAATAACATAATAAGGTTTAGAACTAGAGCTGAGAGGCTAACTGTGATAAACACTAGAACTCAGTAGTCACTTAAGTAGTCCAGATTTTTTTTTGTATAAAAATACACCACCAAAATGTCACTGATGTGGATGTGGTTTAGACTACGCTAATTAAGATGACTATTGAGTTCTAGTGTTTGGTACTGTGTCCCAAACCACATTAACTAGTCTGTGAGATCTTCAATAACATCTTGGTACAGTTTCAGAGAAATTTTGGTGATGTGTTTTTACAAAGATGTCAAGGAGCCCACAATGGAACGGGAAGATTGAGCAGAAAGATTTATTATAAGGGTAATCTGTAATCATAATCCAAATACAAGCCAAAGGTCAGACACACATGAACGTATCATAAGAGAACAAAGGAAATCCAAAAAAACTCAAAACATTCAAAGATCATAACCAAATACAGGAGAAATAAGAAAACAGACTAACAGACTCAAATATAAACAAGGAAGACTAAGACAGGCAAGACTAGGAATACTAAAGTGTCAGCTTACATTTATATTTGAGGCATTTAGCAGACGCTTTTATCCAAAGCGACTTACAATTGGGGGTTAGGTGCCTTGTTCAAGGGCACTTCAGTCGTGACCTGCCAGGGGATCGAATTGGCAGGTCACCAGACCAGATCCTTAACCACTAGGCCATGGCAGCTTTGTGCGCAAAGAACAACAATATTACTCAGCAGTGAACAAACATTAACTTGGAGCATGTATACCCAAACAAATTGTTTTTTACTTTATAATCTGTTATTAGTCCCACAGTGGGAAACTTTGACCACACTAGGCTGTCCACTATCCACGACACCCAGGGAGCAGTTGGGGATTAGGTGCCTTCCTCAAGGACACTTCAGTTAGGACATGTCTGGGGATCAAACCGGCAACCTTCCCGTCACAAGACCAGCTCCCTAACCACCAGGACATGAATCACATGATAAACCATATACCAAAGGGAATTCTGGGAGATGCAGTGAATAGAGCAAAGAAAGCATACAAAGTAAGTCATGTTAACAGTTTCTAAGGATGCTGGGAGTTTGAGTCAATGAAAGTCCAAAACTGAATGATAACTGTCATGTGCCACAGGGGAGTGTGACAAGACGACTATGCTAATTTGGGTGACTATTGAGTTCTAGTGCTTGTTACTGTGTCCTAAACCACATGAACTAGTTTGTGAGGTCTTTACTGACATCTGGGTGCGGTTTCAGAGAGGTTATGGTGATGTGTTTTTACTACGCAAATTTAGGTGACTATTGAGTTCTAGTGTTTGTTAGCAATGTCAGCCTTAGTCCTAAACTAAATAATCAAAAATGGGTTTGGATTGAGAGACTGGATTGATCAGAATGTCTTGGATGATCAGACAGGTCAATGAGGTAAATATCAGGCAGGTCTGGGCCCTTGACTTAGAAACCCATAAAAGTTAAAAACCAAAAATTATCACATCCAAGAAATGTCACATAAGCACTTCTGAGCATAATATGCAACTTAAACTTACTAGTAATATAATACAATGTAATATATGATATGATATGCAATGGTTTCACTGCCATCCACCATTTTTATTTAAATCTATTTCAGGTGAAACTCATGCTTAAATAAAGGATTTGAAACTCAGAGCTGTTGGTCATGTTTGTATAATCTGAAAGTGCATGGTATTACATTCAGTTCAGATGGTGTAGTGTGGGTGCCTTCATGACTAACAACGATTAAGGACAGAAAAAATATTGGGAAAATGTCATTATGTTTGGGGTGTCTCACATTTTTTACATTGTTTAGGATTTTAAAAATACTTTAGTGTGAACCAGACTTTAAGCCAGTTTATGAAGGTGGAGATGATTAGGAGTGGGATAATTTAGCCAGAACAATCCTACTCTTTGACCAGGGAGCTTTTTCTAATCTAAGGACCTTTTCAGTCTCATGCAAAAGACATAGTACAGTGTCCCTGTCACTGAACTGGGGCATTAGGATTCACACAA
Organism: Crenuchus spilurus; assembly: GCA_036984385.1. Lineage (NCBI taxonomy): Eukaryota > Metazoa > Chordata > Actinopteri > Characiformes > Crenuchidae > Crenuchus > Crenuchus spilurus. The sequence continues at coordinate 16,314 of BRDA01031118.1, read as the reverse complement.
AAAGCAGAGAGAGCACCTCCTGTTGTCCACCAACACCACAAATAGGAGGTTTCCCATCAGACAACTAACCAAAACCCAGACTGCTTAATCTTGTTGTGCTGGTGATGTAACTGTAGGATCATTTTATTTTTTTAAAATTAGGAAGTAAAAGGATTATAATTTGAATGTAAGCAGGAAGATGGAAAACTATTTCACATACAGTGAGGAATATAAGTATTTGAACACCCTGCGATTTGCAAGTTCTCTCACTTAGAAATCATGGAGGGGTCTTTGAGGGCCAGAATGTTTGCTAATTGGCAGGTGATCAAATACTTATTTGCAGCAGTAACACACAAATAAATTATTACAAAATCATACATTGTGATTTCTGGATTTTTTCTTTTAGATTATGTCTCTCACAGTGGACATGCACCTAAGATGAACATTTCAGACCCCTCCATGATTTCTAAGTGGGAGAACTTGCAAATTTGCAGGGTGTTCAAGTACTTATTTTCCTCACTGTATTTGAGTTGCTGCCCATCTAAAATGAACATGAAAGTGCACAGTCATTGACCAATGTTGACAAAGGAATTTTGTTAATTTTTGAACACAAGCAAACACACTAGAAGGCAGTGAGCACACATGCCAGAACAGTGGAAAACCCCTATCCGGTACCCAGGAGGCAGCTGGGGTTGGGTACTTTGCTCAAGGGCACTTCAGTCATGTCAAGGGATAAAACCAACAACCTTCCGGTCACAAAACCAGGTCCCTAACCATCAGTCCACCACTGCCTCAAATATTCAGCTCTTGAGACATCAAGGCTTCCAGGTTAGTTGTAGCAGTGGAATATGAGTAATTTATTAAAATGAGGGGCTTTACCACACTTCTGGCCTTGTGGTCTAGTGTGAGTCACAGCAGGACAGACACAGGAAATGATACATCAGATAATTTCAGGTGAAAAAACTTCAACTAAGAACTGAAACCAGTAACACTGTCTGACATTCTACAGGGTCTCAAAAGAAAACGGTTTAGCAGCTGGTGACCCAGTTTTAGACACAAGCTGTAAGGGGGAAACCTGTTAGTCCACGTCACCAACATGGCGGCCAACTTGAATTTAACTTCAATTGTACACATGTGAAGGTAGGTGTGTCACACATCAAACTGGTAGAGAATTTCACCAGAAAAGCAGTGGTGTGCTTTGTGTCAACATAACATAACCAGAAAACTGCCCATAACAGCAACCGAATGTTTTGGAGATGCTGTGCACCATATTGAAGTGTTAAGGCTCTCCTTTTTATCCCATTCCTGATGATCTGGCTGAAGAATCAGTAACATTCTGTATCTTCTGAGTAAACATGAGTCTTGACATGAGTCCACAGATAGAAATCCAAAGATGGCCACTTGACTAGACACCTCTGACCAATCCACACCAACCTTCACATCACATGTAGAGTTGAAAAACCATTGTTTTAACATGTTGGTGACATGGCCTAACAGGTTTCCACCCCACAGCTTGTATCTGGATCACCAATTGCTAAACTATTTTATATGATTGTTTCCTTACTTTTGAGACACCTGCATAGTCATTTCAAATGATTTCAGGATGCATCAGCAAAGATTCTCCCGTCATGTTTGAAAGTAACATACAGGCTGTGGTGGTGGTGTGTGTGAAGAGTCCCTGGGATTGTGCTGTATCTTCACTGTTGTTGCATGCCGGCTGTTGTGTGGAATTGGTTTACTGTTTGAGGCTGTAATACAGAGTTCTAGATAAAAATGATCCATAAAATCCATGATCCATAGTGGCCTTAAGAAATATTTTGAGTACCAAAGCTGCTTCCTTAGCTTAGAACTCTGTGAGGCTAGTATTGCTAATAAAACTAAATAGTCACCTAAACAGTCTAATCCAGTCATTTAATAAATACATCACCAAAACTCCTAATTTAGATCTTAATGAAGGTCAAAAATCCAGAATCTGAAAATATTACAATACTGTGTATCTGTCAGAGCTACAGCTGCTACATTCCTAATATCAACACTCCTGAACCAGAGATATCATCAGAGGTTTCTTATCTGGACTAAAGAGACCAAGAACTGGGGTCCAAGTCCTCTTTTCAGTCTTTTTTTGTATTTCATTTGTAAAAGTCTGGAGGACGAGTGGAGAGACACAGAAGGTGTCTGAAGTCCAGTGTGCAGTTTCTGCAGTCTGTGATGGTTTGAGGTGTGATGTCATCTGCTGGTGTTGGTTCACTGTGTTTTAGTCCAAAGTCAACATCTACCAGGAGGTTTTAGAGCACTTCATGCTTCCATCTGCTGACAAACTTTATGGAGATGCCCAGCAGATGCCCACAGTGCCAACACTACTACTGACCATCATATTACTGTGACTGATTGGCTAAACTAATGAGATATAAGCCATACTGATCAATATTACAACCAAAAGAAGTCTTGAAATGTCACCATATTCCACTTTTTGAAATATGTAATGTGCATATACAGAGTTTAAAGGGTTAAAAGGTGCAGGTTAATCCACTCCCCCTTACCCACACCTGCCCACATCTGCTGTGGAGTAAAAACAAGTGAACAGGAACGTCATTGTAGGCAGAAAACACAGGAATCCAAAGGTCCGCATACCGAAGAGATCAGCTTTGACAAGCTTCAGGGGCGAAATATGATACACAGCTTTGCGTTACATGCTGAGCTGTAATTTAGAAGTGCATTTAAAAGCATCTGAGTGAATGTGGCAGTCCTTGGTGGGTCCATTTAAAGCAGCAGAACACATGCTAATGTCTACACTGAGTTTAGGCTGCACTGACAGTGGAAAGAGCTGAACGGTCTTATCTCCTGGCTGGTTTTCATGAATGAAAGGCTACAGTGTTGCAAAGGATAAAAATACAGCACCACTTTTACGAGGATGAAAATATCTCATCTTGTTTACATCCGTCTCCCTTGGCACTTGCCTTTTTTTACAGACGCAGAGTGAAGCCCTAAACAGCCACTGCAAACTCACTCTGTCCCAAACCCTTTCATCCTCTTTACAGCCTGTTCAGAAACATGACTTCCACATAAAATGCTACATCAACCCCCAACATCAAACGCCACTATTGCACAAAGACCCATACACTCACACATCAAGAATTTAAATGTTGAACAGTTTTACTTACAGCTCCTGAAAATCAGAAATCCAGAATCACACATTATTAGAATATTTGAGCAAATGACTATAAACAGTATAAATACTGTGTATCTCTCAGAGTTACAGCTGCACATTCATAATATCAACACTCCTGAACCAGAGACAACATCAGACGTGTCTTACCTGGACTAAAGACAACCAGAACAGTGGTCTAAAGTCCTCTTGTCAGTAAGTTTAGCATTTAATTTGTAAATCATGGTCCTAGAGTCTGGAGGAAGAGTGGAGAGACACAAAATCCAAGGTGTCCGAAGTCCAGTGTACAGTTTCTGATAATCTGGGGTGCCATGTTATTGGACTTTAGAGCACTTCATGCTTACATCTGCTGACAAGCTCAAGCTCATTTCCTTTTAACGCAGGAAGTAGCACCAACAAACTACTACCAAACTGTTTACCGACCATAATTTTACTGTACTTGATTGGCCAGCCAACTCATGAGCTGTAAGCCAAACTGAATTAAATTAAGAACAAAAATTATTTTCTTCCAAAAATTTATATTTTTGATATACGACTGAACATGAACACACACACACACACACACACACACACACACACACACACACACACACACACACACATATGGCTACTGCAAGATCTCTTCAGTACTATTTATATGAGTACTATGTGGTTTAGAACAAAGCATGTGACCATGTGTAGCATGACCGATAAACCTGCTCTTTTAACTCAAGTCAACATTTTTTTTAATTTCATTTAAATTTTCTCAGATGTAAAAAACACAACATGATATTGGTCAGTCACTCTAAATATTGGCATCAGACATTAAAAAACACATATTAGCTGATCACTGTTAATGACATCACCACACCTCCAAATATAAAGCTCATGTCATCTGAATACATCATTCAAAACCAGCTCCTGGAGTTCTACCTGCCACATTTCACTCCAACCCTAATCCTGCACAGCTGATCCAGCTAATGGAGCTCTTCCGGAGCTTAAGAATATATAGTCCTGTTCAGGCTGGAGGACTCTGTAGGTCAGTAGGTGTCCTAAAGAGAGACTGTCCTAAAAAAAGCCTTTTATATAATTAGCAAGGAACATGTGAGTCATTACCAACATTATCACTCAAACTGAAACTTGTGTCTTTCTTTTATAGCCTTTGAAAGCCTCAGATGGACTTTTGAAACTCTTGTGATAAAAATGGCCCAAAATTATTATTTAGAAATAAACTCTTCAAAACACTAATATCAGTTTTTTGTTACAGTACAGGGTTTCTTATTTTGTTGATGTTCTAAGCTTATAAGATGAACATCTTTGTCTGATCCAGGACCTGAGATTTTTAATCGCAGTGTGACTACCCTGATTAAATAAATCAAATAAAGTAAAATCTCACTACATTGGCTGAAAATGTTGCTTATTTGAAGAAACACAGTTATCTTTCTGATCTTGGTAGGCTAGGATCATCCAAACTAACAGAGAAAGTTATAAGAATGTTCAGCAACATTTTAAACAGGTTTCAGGAAACTTTGTGTTTAATGTTACAGACATAATGAGCCAGAATAAAGACGTGTGATATAATAAAGGTTTGCATCACGTTTTTCTCATGTTTCTCACAGAACTTTCCCAGTTAGACAAACACTAATGTTATGGCAATGTATGACAACATCAGTGAGATGTTTTTATTGGTTATTAAAATCACAATGTCAGCATTTGAGCGGGAGAGAGGGACGAGTCTATATGTTAAATAGAAACATTCTAGAAACATCTAGAAAACTTGACATGGAACGTTCTAAGAAGCAAATTTTAACATTTGTAACATTCAAAAATTTTAGTAGAATTCATTTAGTAGAATAACTTACATTATAAGTTATAATACAATATCACAATATCACTGCTTGCCCTGCTGCTGGTGTTGCACTGACTGATGAAGTGTTGGATGCTCTCTTGATATTCAGTCAAAATAAGGTCTCTATGTTCCCCCGGACATTTTTTTTAAGTCTCAGAAAGAGGACATGTCCGGGTAAAAGAGGACGTCTGGTCACCCTAGTCCACATACAACCAAATATTCCACTGGAGCCCTCAACATTTTAATTTCACCACCGAATCTTGCAGTGTCCACGGTTCTAAGCATTCAGACCTTTACTGGGCTCCAGGTCTGACCTAAGACATATTTTGGTCCACGTAGGCAACAGCTGAAGCACGCTGACCATCCGACAACAGCAAAGACCATGCATGCACCAAACCACTATGACCTCAGCACTAAACACCCTCAAAACCAACAGCAACAGCTCAGCACTCCAGAAGAGAGTCTGGAACTGTTTCTTTATTCTATATTCCAACAGCCAAAACATTAAAACCGCTTCCTCTACACACATTGTCCATTTTAGCTCCACTGACCTAGCACTATAGGTACACGTAGTAGGTCTACAATTACTAACTGCAGTCCATCTGTTTCTCTGTATGCTTTCTTCACCCTGTTCTTCAATGGTCACCACCCTCCACAAGGTATTATTTGGGTAGTGGGTCATTCTCAGTGACACTGATGTGGTGGTGGCATGTTAGTACATGTTGTGTTGGTACAAAGGCATCAAGCATGCTCAGATTGACATATGGGGAATTTGCTATTTCACAATTGCCAATGCTCCAACCCAGTCATGTGGCCATAACAATCTGGCTGTGGTCAAAGCCTCTGAAGTCCTCAAAGCTGCCCATCTCATCTAACATGTCCACTAGGAGGACCACCTAATCTGTGTCTAATAAATCCCTTCATAGAACTTCACATGCACCACTGTTGAAGATAATCACTTCATCTGAGGTTGAAACAAGAAGAAAGAAGGAAAAACCAATTCCTTTATCCCATTAGTAAAGGACCATTACAACAGGCCTGCCCAAATCCAGTTTAGTGTTTTATTTTGGTTGTACTGGGTGGGAGTTGGGTTGTTTAGATGAATTGTTGTATTAGAGTTTGTTGCATTGCTTTAGTTTTTGGTTGTTTAAGAGGGGTTTGGCTGCATTGAGTTGGGTTTAGGTCTTATTGAGTGGGAATTGGCTGCATTGGTTGGGTTCTTGGTTGCATTTAGTGAGGTTTAGGTTGTATTGGGTGGGGTTTTGGTTGTTTAAGAGGGGTTTGGCTTCACTGAGTTGGGTTTAGGTTGCATTGGGTGGGATTTGCCTACATTGGATGGGTTCTTGGTTGTATATAGTGAGGTTTAGGTTGTTTTGGGTGGGGGTCTCAGGGGACTGAACTAGTGATCCCAAGCCCATTGCTGCTTCCTATCATTGATGATGGTCATAATGTTTTGGCTCACCAGTTCAACATAAAATTTTATTAATACAAAGATTTGATTTAGTGTTATGCCACATTTGGTATTTTTATGCAAGTACTGATTCTTGAATTTTAAAAGGGATTGATACATCACTACCAATTGGCCGACCCTTAATGCTTAGGGTCGGTAAATAATCTTGACCCAGCCACTACATATCAGTAGATGTACTGTTCACAGTCAATGTTTAACTGTGACATCACCGGATGGCAGATAAAGAGCAGGATACTGTGCTGACCTTGTCCTCGCATGACCCAGCAGAGCATCAGCTGTGCAATGAAACAAGAGCGTTTCCCTCCAAATCTTAATCACGCAGTACAATGGTTTAGGGATTACAGACGGGACAGATTATACACAGATCTGTTTATATGGCTCAACTACAAATATTCCACAGCTCTACAGAAGAGGATATTGCGCAATTCCAAGATGATGGAATTGTCCACTAAAGACATGTAAAGGAAATTGCTTTTAAATGCTTGCTTTGTGAGATATTTTCAAAAATATATTCGTTATATGTGCGGGGTCAGGACATGACATGACCATTACAGCAGGCCTGGCCAAATCCAGTTCAGTGTTTTTATTTGTTCCAATCAAGTTCTCCCCTTATAGCATTTCAGCTATGCACATTTCAGCAAGCATGATCTTGTTCCTGGTAATAGAAAACACTGTACATATATTGTGCAAAACCACGTAAACCAGTCTGTTTGAGACCCTGTATACACCTGGTCATTACATTTGATTAATATGTGTACTGCATTCTGATAAGATTTTATCCACAGGCATTTACACTTGATAGTCAAAAACAGTTCACCACTTGGGTGGGGTTCTGGCTGTATTGGGTGGGAGTTTGGTTGTACTAGAGGGGTGTTGTGTTGTAGTTTTCTTGTATTGGAGATTTTGACTGTATTGGGTGGGGTCTTTGCGGTTTTTCTTAGGTTGTTATATTGGGTGGAATTTTGTTTGTACTGTGTGGGTCATTGTATTGGGTGGGGTTTTAGCAGTACTGTGGGGTTTTGTAATGATTTTGACTGTACTAGAGGGGTTGTTGTATTGGGTGGGGTTTTGGTTAATTGGGGAGTTGTTGTATTGGATGACGTTTTGGTTGCTTAAATGGTTTTTGGTGGTCCCGAGTTGGGTTTCGGTTGCATTGGGTGAGATTTTGGTTGTACTGGATGTGTTTTAGGTTGTATTGGTTGAGAGTCTCCTTGAGATTTGGTTATACTGACTGACTGGTTGAACTGAGTTGGGCTTAGGTTGTAGAATGCGGCTTGGGGAGACAGATACAGTACATGTACATGACCATAACACCTGCATCTCAGATCCCCTCCTGAAGAGGTCTGAGTGAATGTGTTTTAAACGTGTCATGTTTACACCTGTATTTGGGAGAAGATAAAGAAGTTTATATATAAAAATGCTGCAGGAAATGGGAACAACACCCAAAAGAACAGTCTAATGGTTTATTAGATGTGTGACTTGGACACAGTATTCAAAGATTCCTTGTGGATTACTGCTCAAGCTCCAGAGGCAAAAGATTGTATTCATGGCTGCCCGAATATCTCCAACAACGCGTATCCATGCAGATGGCTTGGGAGACGAAAATACAAAGAAACAACTGCGTTTTCAGAATATCTGGACACATTTAGGTCTGAAAACAATGGACCACCCTCAGTTTTATGCAGGTACAGCAGGTACAGGACTGGGGGTGTACACTTTCACTGTCTTTGTCTTCTTCCATTACAAGGCCAGGCAGGAGGGTATCAAATTTGTTACGTTTTCTCACTGAATCAACTGAATCAACCACAACATACTTGCCCAGAGATACGACAGTAGTCTACAGAACTTAAATACAGCGTATGAACAATGCTCTTCTCACTCAATGTTGACACCAAATACCTTTGAATAACTTCTGGTCCTGTTTTTGTTGACAGGCTTTGTGTTTTGAGCCTGAAGCAGTGTAAACCAAAACCTCCTCCAGCAGCCCCAGCCCACACCTAACACACCTGATCTATCTACTGTATGTCCTTCCAAGAGATTAATTAGGTGGATTAAGTGTAGCTGTTTGGAACTGGGACTAAAGGAAATGTTAGCACCCTTCTTCCTGGACATTATCCTGTTGAAAACATCAGTGGTGCTTGAAACTTTGATAATTTTAGCAAAAATTTGATCATAAAACAGGGCACCCTCTCATACCTCACTGTCATCCCATTGACTAAATCAAATTATATGCTAACCCTAAAGGTTTACATATTTTGCCACTTACAGACATGTAACATTGGATCATTTTCCTCAACAGATCAATAACAATGTCTTAATATTTTGTCTTTTTGTTTGATTGGTTCTCTGTATCTACTCTTAGGACAATCTGATGAAGTTTTATGTGAAATTTATGATACAACAACAGACATTTCTAAAGGGTTCACAAACTTCAGCTAATCAAGTCTTCATTAAATTAAAACATGTGAGCTGTTAATGGGATTGATTAATATACACAATGTCTGTAGAGTCACACCTGTGTTCTTCTAACCTCTCTATCCATAAATTTACTAAACATCTCACTAATGACCAAGGTGATGGTCTTTCTGTCAAGGGTAAGATTTTTAAGTGGTTATTTATAGCCGGATTAATGTCATCAGGTGTGTCAGAATGAACTTGTATGTAGGTTGATCTTTAACTTGTCTAGTCACCTTTGCTTCAGTTCAAGTCCATTACATTGTAATCCAATCTATCAAGATCTTACTTAATCCTTATGGAGTCTTAAGTGTTAAAGATGATCCACCACCATGCTTGACAGCTGAGAAAAACCTGTAAATTATCTTCTTTCTGCACATATTTCCTATTTTCTCTTGATAAAAATAATGTTTATGTCTACATAGTATTTATCAATAAATAATAATAATAATAATAATAATCCATTTTAGTAATGAAAACAAAGAGAAAACACAGTTATTCACAGAGCATATAATCTAAGACAAATTGTTTCTTCATGTAAAATAGATGTGGGTTTTAAAATTCAATCAATCTGCTTTATTTTAGTGGTTTAAAGAAATGCAGCTCATTTGTACCTTTCGGACAAAGTGGGTGTACAGAACATTAAGGCTACACAAGGGTTACAAAGATCATAAGTGTTAAATTTAGACCTGAACTTGACTTGTGTAGGTGGATCTCCATGGAGCACCACCTCTGGGGCTTCTCATTGCGTCAACAACTACCAGTTTCCATAAAGAGACAAAATACTGTCTTAGATATCAAAAATTGTGATTTGAAATTTAAAAGAAGTTGATAAAGTTGACTAAAGACACCCTAATGGAGCCTAATACATACATGTGACTTCAAACTTTAACCTTAACTGAGTGTAAATAGCAACAAACATTAACCACTTCAACTGTTTACACCCCACTAATGTTGGCTGAGGAGTGTTTATAACTGTTGAAATAATAATATTTTTCCCTTAAAAATTCAATACTTTGATACTTTTATGCTTGAATTGAACAAATGTTTAAACTGAATTGAATTGCTATACTGTTCAGCTGAATTTAAATAAAATCTAAGTTTTAAGACAGTCATTGTTTGATTCAAAATGCCGACTTCTATCTTCAGAATATAACGTTCATAGTTTGTGGACAAACAAAAAAGAGATTTTATAGATCACAGCTGATGAGCAAAAACAACAATCGGACTTTATAATTAGAGTAAAAATAATTACAAAAAAAAAAAGATTTAATAAGGTAACAGAGTGCAGTGCTCATAATTCTTGTTCATTTCATGTCCAATGACAAAAACTTTAATACAGTCAGTTTACATATGTTTCTTTTTACTGTGTAGCTACAATAAAAATCAATCAAAAATTCTTAAAAGTCAAATTCAGTTTTTATTTTTTCCCATACTTTATTGAAAAACAAGCAGATAAAAATCAGGATTTGAGCTTTAGATTCTAACTTCCTAAACCCACACTGTTAGAAATAAAGACAGTGGCTGATCACTGTGGTGGTATCCCTTGAGGTTTTGTCTTAGGACCGTTTAAGTTGTAACATAACAGTATTAGATTGCTGTAATGAATGACTTAAAAATTGTGCTGACTCCAGACTTTTAAACATGGAAAGGTCCATATAGAAATTTTAAGATCCACTACTGGACCTTATAGACCATTAAGATTCACTAGTGGACCCTCAGAACAATTAAAATACACTATTGTATAGGAACATGTTGGACCTTTAAGACACACTATTGGACCTTAATGACCACGATGGACCTTCAGGACAATTAACTTACACTCTTGGACCTTCAGGACCATTCAAATGCACTATTAGACTTTCAGAACCACGCTGAACCTTTAAAAGGAAGGGAACGGACCGTGTGCTGGGCGGGGTAGAAGAGTCCCTTCACTCACCTGTCCTCTGCGTCCGGTTCCGGACGGACGCCTCATAGATAGCTCGTGCCCAGTGTCTCGCCTCCTCCAGGTTGGCGCGCGGGTCTCCGCTGACGTTTACGCGGAACACCTGCTCCATGCGCTGACGCGCGGGACCCGAACCTGCCCAGCGTCGCCGACGCCTGAGCGGGTATAAGTACACCGTGAAGAACGCGCTCGCGTCCCCGACGCCGCCGCCGTCCTCCGCCTCCTCCGGGTGCGCGCGGCAGCCCAGACAGTCCCCGAGGCTGAAGACGGAGGGTTTACCGCCGGTGAGCCTGCGGACGGTGAGGTCGCACTCGGTGAGAGTCACAGCGCACCGGACACCCTTCAGCCCCGTGAACTCTCCGTACATGTGGACGGGGCGCGAGGAGGCGCCGTTCCTGACCGGCTGGTGAAGCTCCATCCCCGGCTGTGAGAACGAGGAGAGGCGCGCAGAACCGGACTCAGCGCGCGCATATATACACTCCAGACGTGAAGCCGGTTGTGTGTGTGTGTTTGTGTGTGTGTAAACTTTGACACGCGGTGTAAACAGATCTCTGACGCCACCTGATGGCCAAACGTATCAGCCCTATACAAGGTTGCCAAGTCCACACCTAATCCACCCTCTTCTTTATTATGCCCAGTCTGTGCATCACCTATTTTCTGAAGGGGTTACTGTGCTAAAACAAGAACGCCCCTTTGTTGTCATTGGTTGTGCTGGTTTGTGTTGAGGCCCCCCCCAGGGTTGCCAGATGCAGAACAATTCTACAGTCTAAAGTGTCCGATCGCAGATCTCTGAAGAAATTCAGTCAAATTCAAAGTACTTTTCTTTTCACATTACTTTATTTATTTTGATGTCTATTTTAAATTTGAAGCATTTGTATGTTATAAATTATTATTATTATTATTATTATTATTATTATTATTATTGGAGACAGTCAAGACTTCTGACTAGGGGCTCACTAGTTCGATCCCCTCAACCAACAGGAGGTGACTGAAATGCCATTATGCAAGGCACCTAACCCCAAATGGTTCCCTGGGTGCTGTGGATATATCAAGTGTGCTCACTGCCCTCTAGTGTGTGCATTCACTAGTGTGTTTGTAGGTTTGTTTCAATGCATGGATGGATTAAGTGCAAAGGTCAGATTCCTCTGTGTGTGCAAGCACATTTGCAAAGTGTCACTTCCATATTCATCTGTGAACTTTAACTTTCAAAACAGCCAAATTTAACTTGCAAACCGTCCACTACAGGCCACTACAAACCCATCAGTGAACCTACAGTTGTCTTATATGTAATATTGATTATGTTAAAATGGTGAAAAATCTGAAATAAGAAGTCATCTTTGGGGACTATTTGCCTTACAACACCCTACATGTTTCCCTCTGTCATGAAAGGATTTTAGTCCAAAGCTTTCTCCAAACTATTAGACAACAATGTCTCAAACATGTTTCATGAAATATCTCACTGTCAGGTAGTTTATAGCACTTCAGACGTCTGGTTTGTATCAAATGCCTGTGAACAATTACACATTTCACAGAATACCACTGTCAATTATAAAAAAAAATTAAAAAGGGAAGCTACAGAGCAGCCGCACATGAGTCTACAGTCACCATGCCCATGACAGCTACAAATATGTTGAGCTGTGGAGTTATCTTCTTGGAGTGTATAGAGCTAATCATAATCAGTACCTGACCTCACTAATGCTCTTGTGACTGAATACAATTAATGTCATTCCAGTCAGCAAATGTACCGAATACCAAAAGCGCAGGTCAGCACAGCTATAGAAGAACACATTGTGCTGCTCCCTTAAAATCTAATTTAAACTGACATTCTTAAGTTAAATAACTCCAGCAGCCCAAATCCAGCCAAACAAGCTCGACCAGTAATGTTACATTTATACACACGAGCCAACCTGTTCAAACCTGTCCACGGTCTTCAGAGAGGTGTCCTGTAGACGTTTTAACTTAGGAATGTGCGACTGTCTACTTGTAGATGTTCCTTACATCTCACAAGTGATCTAAGATGGCCGATGCAGCATTCAGCTACACAAGTGTTGTTACTTGTTAAAGCATAAGTCATGCCAAGTCCTACTGCAGATCCACTAGTCAGTGAGACCTTCATTATGATGGGGTTTTGCAGAAATGTACTAATTTAAGATGATTATTGTGTTCTAGTGTTTGTTAGCAAACACTTCTTTAAAGATGCAAAATTTGTACTTCAAACCTGTCTAATGATTGACTGATGTAGAAGTGTCTTCAACTAAGAATTTACATAACTAAGTTATATTATTCTTACCTATCTTACCTATTGTCTACCTGATTGGTTTTGCATATCTTGCCTATTATCCATCTGATTAGTCTTGCCTATTGTTTATCTGATTAGTCTTGCCTATTTTGACTATTGTCTATCTGACTGATCTTTCTTTGCCTTCTCACAACTGTGCAGAACTTTTTCTTCGTTGGACATGTGGTGTAGACGTTTAGTACATTTATTGCTTTATTTAAAAAAAGTTTTTTTTCCCCTTTATTTGCCTATTTAATTGGGAAAATTGTTGCTGTTAAATGACTGAAATAGTATAGGATATAGTTGAACAATGAACATTTATAGAACCTCATGCAGAAATGTAATTCAAGTTCTTTTTAGGGTCAAGTTTATAAGTACTTGAATAAAATGGGAGTTTAGTTGAAAGCCACGATAGACAGGTTCAATCACATCCTGTACTCTAGACATGCAGTGAGGTTCTAGTGAAGGACACAGGGGTAGATATTCATGCAGAGGACATGTGCCATAAAGAAACTGAGTAAACGTGCATTAGTTATTTTCAAAGAGTATTATTAACAGGCTGATAGACCAAAGCAGGTCATGCAAATCATGTATTGGGAGAAACCAGGCAATTTATATGTAAAATCAGGCACACTTCACCATCATACAGCTGGAATGGAATAATCCCTCTGTCATAACCTTGTTTTATGATGACTGGACTGTGACATTGGCATTCAAATCAGACTTCTTAGATCAAGTCAACTATGGGTCTTACATATTCTAAACATTTGTGTAAATTAGGTTTTTGGGTGTATCATTCCTTTAACCCTTTTAGAGTTGCACTGCTAAATCCTTGACACCCTCTCTGACACCCAGACACTAACCCAGTAAACCACATCTGCTCATGTACCTCAGAAGGACACTTTCATATAAAATAGAACAGAGTGGACTAGATAACAGAGGGATAATAAACTGATCTCTTCAGCTCTGAACAGGATGTTCTTCAGAGAAGAACCAGGAGTTATGGTGTGTTCAGACCTCACACTGCAAATCTCACACTCTGCCAAGTGAAGTCAACTTTAATCTACTGAAAATATCCTGCAGATCTCATTCTCAGAGTCTGACTGTAGGGAGATGTTTGGTATGAAGACAGATTAGATTAATGCTGGTTCTATGAATCAGATTTAAATTAATCAATAACTTTTAATTTAGGGCAAAATGAAGGATGCTATCAGTGAATATGATTTTATTTTCATAGTAAATTGTAGTAAACTGACTATGACTGGGCAGTTAATAAAAAAGTCATATAAACAGACACTTAGAACCTCTAAACAGTGTAATCTTCCCCATGTCAACAATTTCATTTTGTTTTATGTTTAATTCTGTTCATATTTTTTTTTACAATTCTGTCTATAATTTTTAAGTATTTTGTTCATAATAATAAAAAATATATGTTATTACTTGTTCAATTATTTTAATTGTTTTTTATTCTGTTAATACTTAAAAAATGTTACTATATTACAAAACAGTCTATTAATACTTTTTAATGGTGCTAATACATAGTAAAAATTATATTATTAAAATAAATTAATTAATATTAATATAAAAATCAGTTAAATATTTTTTATACAGCAGCTCACACACTAACACACCACCACCACGTCACTGTCGCTGAGAATGATCATCTTGCTCTGTGGGGTCCTGACTATTGAAGAACAGGGAGAACACAGTATACAGAGAAACAGATGGACTACAGTCTGTAACTGTAGAACAATGAAGTGCAGCTAGTACATGATCAGTGGCGCTAAACTGGACAGAGTGGAAATACAAGGGGATGGTGTTCATGTTATTGGTGTTTTGTAAAGGTTAAAGTAAAATAAAACAAATAAATAAGACTAAATACTGTCAGATGTGAATGTTCCAGAGGGTGTTGACTTGCACTTTACCACAGCAGGGATTAATTTGATATTCTGCATATTTCTGCTTCCTGTTTGCTTGGATGGGTAAGTTCATGTTTTTAAGTCTGCTTTAGTTCTCCCCCACAGTTCCCTCTCTTCTCCATGTTTGAGGAGATGTGGTGAGAGAGCAGAGGGTTATTTTAGGCTGGTCCAGGCTGTAGGCGGGTGAAGGCCGTGGCACAGTTGTGTGCTGTGATTAGAGCTTTGGGGAAACGAGGTGGCAGACGTCTGATTTAAAACTCATGTTTCACCACATTTCCAGGCCTGGTTCAGAAGTGGGAATTCACATCAACACACCCTCACATCTTCTTAAAATGTTGGATACATACACATTTTGCTAATTTTGGTTGTTTGGACCAAAAACACTTATTTCATTGTGTGGAACTGTGTGCTGTATATAGGTGGTCTGTCTGTCTGTCTGTTCGTCTGAGTGAGTGAGTGAGTGAGTGTCTGTCTGTCTGTCTATCTATCTATCTATTCTTCCTGCACTGCTGTATGATGAGCTCTCAGGTTCAGGCCTCTCTTTGGGATGTGATGTGGCTTAAGGCTGTAATGGGGATGTTTTCAATTTTCTGTCATTTCCTGTGGTCTCAGATTCAGATTCCAAAGCCACATTACCATCAGTCAGGAACAGCCACAGGCTTACAATTATGGCAACATGCTTTTATTTCATAAAGTGCTGTAATACAGAAGAGACTGCACCATGCTATTAAAATCTGTAGGAATGCTGTACATCTCCTCTGTAAGGAAGTGTCATTACACTTTTTCTCAGTCGATTTGGTACATTTCTCACATCATGATTTACATTCTCATCACAACAAGTGCATTTCTCACAAGTTAGTGCAAACAGCAAAACTCAATGAAATACCTGTAAAAGTCTGTACTTCACTCACAATTCTTTGTCTTTGTCTCAAAAGCAAATATTTATGTCAACCTACTAGTCAGTGCCATCAGAATGTCTCGTCTGTGTCTCACTGCCCATGAACAAGGCCGACAGAATACTTAGTCATGTTGTCAGCACTTGATTACAGAAATACTGCACATTATGTGGTTTATCAATGGAAACGTTACTCATTACACAAGAAATACAAACTTACACAGAACACAAAGTTACACATGACTGTATGTGGGAGGCTGAATGCAAGAAAATTGACTGGAATGAAATTATACAGTACTGTAAGTTGCTGTCTCAGGATGTTTTGAATGTTTAGAGTACGTCTGTAATTTTGAAGTTTTTGTATTGTTATTGAAAGCTG
>BRDA01031099.1:9848-32186 GCA_036984385.1 Crenuchus spilurus | reverse complement strand
AAAAAATTTATTTGAACATGTAATACATTATACGCCCCCCAACTGACCCCCCCCTTTCCCCCAAACCCCCCCATACCCATCCCCCCCCTAAGGTGTCCTCTTCTTTATCACCTCAGATCTGGTCACCCTAGTAAAACAGGGTGTTAAACAGTAGTTAATAATAACTACTAATTATTAATAAAATATAAATCATAATTTGTCAATATTTATTAATAATTAATGATAATAATAAAATTTATGTTCAAGCACCAAAAAAAACAAAAAAACAAAACAAACAAAAAAAACCCTGCTGAGTTGCCCTCTTTTTTTGTCATCTCATATCTGGTCACCCTACATTATTTATTTATATAAAATATTTCACTTCAACACACTTTGTGAGCACACCTAACCCGGTTAGTATCAATACTTGGGCCAAGCTCAGATAACTCATTGTAGTGTCAATTACACTCAGAACCTGGCATGTCAGTAAAATGTGACTGACAGACACAGACAGACAGACAGACAAATAGGTCTATAATTTATAAATGATAATTTATAAAAACACTTTTATACAGGACTAGCATCACATTTACACAACCAATCACACGTCCAAAGGATTACAGACAGATCTGTTTCCAGACCAAACCAAGCAAAGAGCCCTTACCCTGATGCAGACCAGCACCTACTTGTCCATTGGGACAGCAGACCTGTGCTGGATTCTTTGTCCAGAGGAAGCTCCGGAGATGTTTCTCCAACCTGTGACCTACAGGCCTGTGAGTGTGAAACAGGATGGCGTGAAAGGACAAAGGCTCATTTAGCTTCAAACCCCCTCACCACCAAGTACAGGCAGTGACACTGAGGAGCGGACCTCCAGCCAATGGCTGTATTGTTCTGTCAGCGCTGTGATGTGTGCGAGTGAAGCGGCTCGCATGGTTTGCTTCATCAATCATGACTTTTGTTTCTTCTTACTGTCTCTCTTACATCCTCCAGAGCCACAGAGCTGAGCATGAATGAGAGATCTTAGTGCTCGCTGTGTGTGTGATGTCTACGTTTCTTGTGTTAGGGTATGTTCTTACCACCAGATCCAATTCTACAGCGTCACCACCAATGATCAGCTATTAGACAGAGAGGATGTTTATGAAGATGGAGATGATTAGGAGTGAAACATTTAGCCAGGACATCAGCCTCTATTCTTTTAAAGGACATGACCAGGAAGTGTTTTCTGAAAGCTGGTCAGTCCCCATCACTGTACTGAGGCATTGGGATTTACACAGAACACAGGAATAGCACCTCCTGTTGTCCACCAACCCCACTTCCTGCCACTGAAGGTCTTCTATCCTAATACTAACTAGACCCAAACCGGTTAACTTCAGAAGATTTGTACGTTTTTAATTCAAGGTTTACTTAAACTTAATTAGCATTACTTAGCATATAGCAAATGCTTAATCTTCTCACAATACTGGAGTTGTAGCCCAGAACTGGATTAGTTTAGTTGGTATTGTTGTCCTCCACACTTGTTTAGTTTAAGCCAGAACTGCAAAGACCACAAATCACATGTCTGGTTCTAGATATCGCAACATAAAAACAGTCATGTTGATCATTACCATCAACTTCTTTTCCAGAGTTGTGTCTCAGTACTAGTGTCAGTTTGATGTTGATAGACCAAGTAAAGACAGATGTGATCATTTACATTTGATACAACAATCATATTTACACATCTGTAAAAGTAGTGAGGCAGGAGGGGCGAGATGCCTGGCAAGGAAGCCACACAATGCACTGCACACTGCCCCCAAGTGGACAATAATGTAACCTCACACCTGGTTTTGTTGTACAAAGTGATATTAGCTTCATTTGATCATATGTTAACATTGACAAGCTGTGTTGATGCTGTGTACAATTATTAATCTGATAGAGTGAATTCAAACTGATACGATGATGCTGGGCCCCGACTGATTTGTGAAAGTACATGCACAGTGATATTAAATGTGTATAGTTGTGAAAACTTGCTTTCAAAAGTCTTTAATCTAGGATTTGACCTAAACTGTAGATGGACATACTGACAAACAGACAGATGGAGATAGATAAAAACAATCAGACAAAGATGGACAGACAGATACAGAACTAATGAATGATCATTTAAAGGAGCAGTTAAACTTTAAACCTGAGAATAAGGTCTAAACAGAGCACTAGACTTTACAAACTGAAGCAGGCACAGGTCTGAAATCAGAACTACAGTTTAGTCTGACATCCTCTCAGAAGACCAGCAGAGCTTTGGTTTGACTGGACTGATGATTTGGGGCCTGAGTTTGTGTCAGGACCTCAGAAAACATCAGCTGCACATTTTCACACAGTAACATCTCCATTAAGTCTGAGACCAAGACTAAAACAAAGTCTAAGAGGCTACATTTTGATCTGGGACAGAGACCAAAGCTAAGACTAGGACAGTGTCTAAAGCAAGGTCTGAGACAGAAACTAAAACTAAGACTAGGACCATATCTACAGTTAGGTCTGGGACAAAGACTAAAAAAAGACTAGGACCATATCTACAGTTAGGTCTAGGACAAACACTAAAACAAAGACTAGGACCATATCTACAGTTAGGTCTGGGACAGAGACTAAAACTAAGACTATAACCATATCTACAGTTAGGTCTGGGACAGAGACTAAAACTAAGACAAGGACCATATCTACAGTTAGGTCTGGGACATAGACCAAAACTAAGACTAGGACAGTGTCTATAGCAAGGTCTGAGAAAGAAACTAAAACTAAGACTAGGACCAAATATACAGTTACTTCTGGGACAAAGACTAAAACAAAGACTAGGACCATATCTACAGTTAGGTCTGGGACAGAGACCAAAGCTAAGACTAGGCCAGTGTCTAAAGCAAGGTCTGAGACAGAAACTAAAACTAAGACTATAACCATATCTACAGTTAGGTCTGGGACAGAAACTAAAACTAAGAATAGGACCATATCTACAGTTATGTCTGGGAAAGAGACTAAAACTAAGACTAGGACCATAGCTACAGTTAGGTATGGGACAGAAACTAAAACTAAGACTAGGACCATATCTACAGTTAGGCCTGGGACAGAGACTAAAACAAAGACTAGGACCATATCTACAGTTAGGTCTGGGACAGAGACTAAATCTAAGACTAGAACCATATCTACAGTTAGGTCTGGGACAGAGACTAAAACTAAGACTAGGACCATATCTACAGTTAGGTCTGGGACAGAGACTAAAACTAAGACAAGGACTATATCTACAGTTATGTCAGGGACAGACTAAAACTGAGACTAGGATCATATTTACAGTTAGATCTGGGACAGAGACTAAAACTAAGACAATGACCATATCTACAGTTAGGTCAGGGACAGAGACTAAAACTAAGACTATGACAGAGACTAAAACTAAGACAAGGACCATATCTACAGTTAGGTCAGGGACAGAGACTAAAACTAAGACTGTTATAGAGACTGAAGCTAGATGTTAGATCAAGACTAAAGTATGGAATCAGACAGAGACTAAAGCCAAGTTTTGGACAAAGACAGAAGAGAACGTCTTCCATAGAGACTACAGCTAAATTTTGGATGAAGACTAAAGGTAGGTTTCAGACAGAGACTAAAGGTAGATCTTGGACCAAGAATAAAGCTAGAGTATTTTCTGTGAATGTAATGTGTCCTTGGGTTTGTGAAAGGCAATATATAAATATAACTCCTAAGAGAGCTGGAAGTTCTTAGTGTTTCACATGATCTTGTCAAAACGCTCCATGTCATGACCAGGCTGAGGCGAGCCCCCCGGAGTCTTCCTCACATCCAGAGTCATGTGGTCTGGCAGTGCGAGAGAGTCAGATCAGAGAGAGCTCAGTGCTCGACTGCAGCCCCAGCAGACTGATGCAAGCCGGGTTACATCAGTTCACTACAGCCCCAGGCTTCATCACTGTAGGCCTCACAGCAGTAATGTTCACCATTACCCAACATCTTCTACTCCTCACTGCTATCTCAGGCTCAGCTGTGAAAGTGTCAGACATTTCAGGACAATGTGCTTCTTTAAATACAGATGGTAACACTTCATGGAAAATAGATAAGTGTGCACATGGTAAGCAAAATAATATGCAACAATTTCTATTCATGCTAGCAGTAATTGGCCAGGTGGTAAGGATCCGGTCTTATGCCCAGGGCAGCCATGGCTTAGTGGTGAGGATCTGGTCTTGTGACCAATCCCCTGACAGGACATGACTGAAGTGCCCTTGAGCAAGGCACCTAACCCCCCTAACTGCTCCCTGGGCACCAGTGGATAAGGGCTGCCCACCGCTTTGGGCCCAAATTCTCAGACTACTGTGTGTGTGTTTCACTGCACAAATGGGTTAAGATTAATAACATTAAGACGTTCATTGGTAGATACGCATGATCTATTGTTTTAACGCTGACCTGCTTAGTTATTAAATGATTGAATCATAAACCAGTGGTAGTCAATACCTATTATTGCATTAAACAGACTCTGTGAAAACATTCCTGTGGAAGAACATTCCATTTCAACAGAAAAAAACGGGCCTAAAATGTAACCTTGGGTGACTCCAATATTATGTGAAGAAAGAACAGCAAAGAAAGGAGGGTCAGAAAGAAAACATTGTGTCCATTTTCTTCTGATACTGATTTTTAGCAAATAATGAATATGAATAATACAGTTGTTGCCATTGTTGGACTGGTGCAAACTGTAGGTCAGATAAAGCAGCACATCTCCTGAGACCTTTGTCTGGTATGACATCAATGTATTCCCACTCAACTGATAGAAACTAACTGGAAGGGTTCATTGACCTGAGAAATAATATTTTCTAGAGAATGCCTCTCTAATGGAAGCACAATGCTTGGGATGGAACTGGGCTTACATTCACCCCTCAAATGCAGGACTGGCACTAGGCATGTGATTAGGGTTGCCACCTTTCAGATTTTGAAATAAGGGACACCCCTGGCCAGGTTGGGGGGGCGGGTGTTTGGGGTTGGAGTGTATATGGGGGAGTGGGATTCTGTTGTGGGTTGGGTGTGGCTTGAATGTTACACCTATATAATAAAAACTCTTACACTGTCATAGAAACATTATATAGCGGACTAAAATTGCCTTCGGTAGATGCTATTTTTTAAAATTGCGCACCATTTTCAGATGTATCTTATCAATGCAGACAACGCTTTCATTGGTCACGACTCGCACTAGTGATGGGCTCTTATGGCTTGGTTTACTTAAAAGACATCTTACAGCTCCCAAATCTTCTTTTGCTGCTTAGCTTAAACTAGTAATAAAATAATGTCAATTCAACAGTGAATGAAATTAAATAAATGTAGAAATGCAAAAACAACAGAAATATTTTTTTTCCTAAATTATTTATTTAGTTATATATTTATGTATATATAACTATTAATAAAGGAATAGGGCAGAATAAACAAAAATAAGTAAATTATGGTTACAATACAGGCAGTAGTACATTAATCATGCAAAAAGAAAAATCACATATCCCCCAACACTTTCCATACTGATTACCATGTTTCAGTGATTTTTATTTAATAAGATAATATATATTTTTGTTTTGGATTTCAAAAGTGATCCAAATAATGTATGGAAGTGTAGAAATAGATTCCTCTTATAAATTTACATATGTCCTTGTTCATGACCAAATGTATTTATTAATTTGTTTTTTTTTTTGTGTGCGTAATTATTTATTTAGTTTTTTATATGTGTATTTTTTTATTTAAACGTCATTTTTTGTCATATGAAGAGTTTTCGTCAGAGAGAGTCTTTTTGTAGCTTCTCTCTCTGTGTGTGTGTCCAACAATTATAGTTAATACTAATATAGCGACAACCCCTGCGTTACATGGTGTAACTGACCGATCCCGTGCAACTTCAACAGGGGGAAACAAATCTGGCTCCAAGACACGAGTCAGCGCTGATCACTCACTTCAAAGAGTCGACTCTAAGAGCCATTTCATTCGCAAACGACCCATCACTCACACACATCACTCACACACACGCTGAAACACGACAGAGGTACTGAGAGAGAAAGCAGCAGATTCACGCATATTGTTCTGTCTCAGTTCAACCTTATTTCACCCCCCTTTGATAAAAATATGGAACAAAGCGCGTCCCGTATCGGTTCAATACGGAACGCGACTTTTAATTTACAAATACAGAACGATTCCGTATTTTACGGGACAGGTGGCAACCCTACATGTGAGTGGCCTAAGTTCAAATGCTGTCCACATATTTCAAAATCACGGTTGAGCAGGAGGATGGGGGAGCAGGGTTTGGAGGTGGTGCTTTGTGGCAGCAAATGTTGTGCACCTGGAAGCAATTGTTTGGTTTGCCATGTGCATGGAGTTTGCCCTAATGGGGCAAGACTTCTTGACTTTCTTGGTGCCTCTATGGATACCTGGGGCCTCAGACGTGCGAAGTCTGAGAAGTGCGTGGGAAGAGTGCCGGCTCTGCTCAAATGCATAGATTAGAACTTATAGTGTAGGTCCAATAGTGCAGAGCTTTGTTACATTCACTTTTCTAGAAGAAACACAATCTGATACAACTGTGCTCACAAACATAAACAGACCAAAGATAGAACCATGAGAAACACCAACCCAGAGACAGCAAAGGCAGAGACAGTCCACTACCTTTTCAGAGTGTGAGGATTATTATCCGGTACCTACATGGTGAACATTGTAAATGAATGTAAAAGAGGTTAAATTAGAAGTTTCAATAAAACATTGGGGAGCAAAAGTGCATTGTTGCTGTCCTCCAGTAAAAGTGAGATTAGATTGTAGGTGCTTCACTACAGTACACTACAATTCAAAATTCCCCAAATTTCTGTTTTATTGCCATTTATGCAGTTTAATGTCTCCTCAATGTCTCTGTGATAAAACGTCATATCCTCCTGACTACCAGGAAACAAATGTCTCCAAATAAAATTTTTTTCAACTTCTCCAGTTGTTTGGAAGGCAATGAGAATACTGAAAACAATAATAAAAAAATGTTTTTACAAATATAATGTGTCCACTACAGTGGACATCTGGACTCACTGCCTATGAAACTTAATCATAATCACAGTAAATCAATCCCAACAAAAAAAGTTGTCCAGCCCTATGATTATCTGGGACCACCAGGCCTATGGGACTCTGGGACCTCTGGGCCAATGGTGGTCTGGACCACTAGGCCATATGGAGGTCTGTGTCCCCAATTCTAAAGTTTTAACTTTTCAAATTCTCAAATACAACAATCTCAAAAATAACATTGGGCTTCAAATACTAGTGTTGTAGGGAATACAACTAGAGCTAAGTCTGAGTCAAGACCAAGACCAGAGTCCATCAAGTCTGAATCAAGACCAAATCAAAACATAAGTCAAGCTCAAGACTGAGACACAATGCAATCAAGTCAAGACCAAGACTGGGATACACTGAGTCTTAGTCAAGACCAAGATTGGGACACATTCAATCTTAGTCCAGATTAAAGATTAAAGCCTGGGATTGGCTGAGACTGAGACAAGAGTGCAGATGTAATTTAGGCCTGTAGAGAAATGACTGATGTATTCTTATTGATATTCAGTAATGCTATTCTAATTAACATTACCTCAGACTGACACACTGGACATATTTGGTCTCCACCTTGGTTGGACTGCTTGCTTATTGTCTTGAGACTGGTTTCAAATATCATATCACAAAAAATACTGTTGGGTAAGTTCTTCCCAACACTGCTGTATAAGTTCCCACACACTGCATTTGTAGTTTGCTTTGCTTTCAACCTTCTGTCCAGTTGTGTCCAGGAAACTGCCCAGATTGTCACTTTTAAAGGTTATAACAGTTTGTCTGTACTTTATTAATGGTCTTCTTCTCACCATTAAGACAGCGTCCATCCGGTAGGTCAGTATTACTGAGATTCTCACTAGAGGAGCAGTAACAGTCTGATCTTATACACAGGGGATCTGGAAGTCTTCAGATAGAGACACCTGTACAAACTGTTTGCAACAACTGAATTGACTTCTATTGCAACAGAACACCTGGAAGTTATTAGCCAGTTGACTTGATCCCTTAGAAATATATTTTTATAGCATTCTTTTCTTGTTTTTCTACCATTTCTGGTTATTCACTGGATTTGTTTCTTAAATCATTATAAACCTGAAGGTGTTGTAAAAGTTTTGACCAGGAGTGTATATAGAGTGTCTTCACTCTTCTACAAACTCTGAAGTCCATTAATGACTATACAGAAAGTCACCATTCTTGAGTTTTCTCTTCAGGCTTGTGTAATTTTCTGGAGGAGTTTGACTGATGTCACAACTGTAAATAATATTATATACAATAATATTTATATTGGTGTAGTTATTTTTAGCATATCTATGGTATTTACAAACATTATTCTTATTTTGTATTAAGTAATGAAAATAACATTTTTAAATTTCTATCCATCTTCTGTTTTCTTATTTATCTAGTCAGGAATGCTGGGCTTGTATATGATCTTTGTTCAACACACTAGTGCATTTCAAAAAATAAAATATGGTGGAAAGTGTGTTTGCATTAATCATTTAAGTCAAAACACTAAACTGGCATAGACATATTTATTACATTCAAAGTGACATGTTTGAATAGTAATTTACTCAAATTTCAAATTAAATATTCAAATCATATGAGATTTCCGATTTTCATGAACTATAAGCCAAACTGATTAACATTAAAACAAAAAGGGCTTGAAATCTGTTACTTTATGTGTAATGAATATGAGGGTGAATCAAAAATGATTCATACTTTAGTTATATAAAAACTTATGTTTCTGTCTTTATAGTAACTGCTGTGCAGGTTTGAATGTGTTACATCAGTTCATTTATGACTGCAGTGCAACAAAAATGGCCGCCTCACTTATGGTTTGCAGGAAAGAAGAGCAGGGTGCAGTGATTGTTTTTTGTGGTCTGAGGGTGTGTCTGGTGTTGATATTAATGAAGGACTGTGTACACAGTCTGGAGAAAGTGTAAAACTAAATTTGGGCCAATACTCTGTAATAATAATGTTGTTTGATGGACATGTTTTCTGTCAAAAATAGACAAAGAGTCAAGCTTGAGCTTTTTTTTAGTTTTAATGATTAAATAAAAACATTAGTAGAAAAAATAGGTTGGAATGCAGAGTTTATCAGAGAGAGAGAATTAAACGTACAAAACAAGCTAATAGTAAGTCTATAGTTTAAATAGAAAGGAGAAGTTTGCCCTTCAGAGTAAAATTCGGCTGGGACAGCTTCATGTGTGGCCATCCCAGCTTGACTACTTTACTTGACTTCCCAGCTTGAACTACTAGCTTGAAACTATCTAATATCACTTGAAGATGAGTTTTTAATGGCTACAACGGACGTGTTGAGTGATGTCTGTTTAGCCAATAAAAACAAGCTATTTCTGCTGCATGTGATGGCAGGTCTGTGGCTTCAGGCTTATCTTGGAGACCAAAACCAAGTAGACTTAGTTGCGTGTATATCAGACTGAATATGGAATATTAAGTGTTCTTAATGATTTGGGTTGAGCTGAGATGTGTTGATATTTGTGCAAGAGCTAATGTTTCTCATTTCTGTGTCTGATAATGGGGTTTTCTGTTTTAGTCTCAAAAAAATCTTGCAAGACAAAACAGTGACATAGTTAGCAAGCACAATCGCTTTGACCTCAAAGAGGGGCAGTAGTTTTCCATTTTAAAGCTTAATATGTGAAGTGTATCATTTTAAGACCTACAAAGTAATATATTGCAATTAGATCATTCTTATAATTAGTAGTAGCCAATTAACCCATCTGCTAGGGGGCTCTCACCATCCCTTTGCACTGTCCCTGACTCTAGGAGTGTGAAGACAAGCACAAGCCTCCTCCATTGCATGTGATACAGCCACCACCTCTTTTCAAACTACTTCAGAGAAAACAGCATTCACATCATTATCTTAGCAAGTAAACAAACTAGTAACCATCTGGGAGGTCACAGCAACCACCTAGCAATGTCTTAGCCAACCACCTAGGCAGGGGTGTCAAACGTCAGTGCTTGAAGGCTGGATTCCTGCACAGTTTGGTGATCTTCCTGATCAAACACACCTGATTCAGCTCAGCAGGTAACGAGCAGGTTTAATTGTGGTGTCAGAGTAAAGAAATCACCAAACTGTGCTGGACACCAGCCCTCCAGGACTGGAGATTGACACCCCTGATGTAGAGGTTGCTGACACTGTGCAGTCAGTCCATATTGTTTTCAGGAAATGCACCTTTGTCCTGTTGAACAATCAAGTGACACCAGTGTGCAAACTGCAAGGGTTCAATGGCCTGTCTGTCTGGCTTTATTTTATCAGACTGTAGATAGAAGAGGATGATAAATAATTATTTGTTAAGGAACACCGAGTTCAGAACCGTTGGCCAACGGGACTGACCTCCAACTGCTTCTGGTTGGCAGTTCAAAGGAGGGCAATATATCACTTCACTTCAGCAGCTCATATGTCTGCTTTACTGCCAAAACAATACATCATAAATATACAAATGATATTTCAAATGTCTTTAGATAGATACTTTATTGATCCTGAGGAAAATTAGCTGAGCAGCCAAAACCATAACCAGTAACTGTATGTCCAGAATCTATATACATGCATGTGAGCCAAATGTGGCCCTCATATTGAAAATACACATTTGACCTACATGTACCATAACAGATGTGGTCCACTTCTGGCAGAGATGTGGCAGTGTTACTTACATTTGGCTGATATGTGGCCCTAATCTGGCGTAAATGTGGCCCACATTTGCAACCTGGAGCAGTGTGCCGAAGTGCCGTTAATCCATGTGGCAAGTGGGCCACATGAAATGGGGGATGAGGGCCAGAAAAAAATTGCTACCTGGGAAGTGGCCTCCCCCCCCCCCAACTCTTTAGAGATGGTTTTGTAACCTTTTCCAGCCTGATGAGCATCAACAACTCTTCTTCAGAGCTCCTCAGAAGTCTTTTGTTCATGACACACTTCCACAAACGTGTTGTGAAAATCAGACTTTGCTAGATCTGTTCTTTAAATAAAACAGGGAACCCACTCTCACCTGAGTATCATCCCATTTATTGACAGCACCTGAATCAAACTTCACCTTCAAATGATCTGCTAATGTTAAAGATCCACATACTTTTGTCACTCAGAGACGTGATATTGGATCATTTTCTTCAATAAATAAAGTCTAATATGTTTGTCTCATTTGTTTGATTTGGTTCTTTATCTACTTTTAGGACTTGTGTGGAAATCACAACTCTAGGCACTAATCAGCTCTAATCTGCTACACCTGCTGCTCTCGTCTACTTAAGCCAGTGGAGAATCTCAGTGTTGATGTGCTTTTGTAGAAGAGAAACCACTATGATATTACAGAAAAGAAAAAAGTGCTGAAAAGAGACTCCAAACAAGAAAAAAACACAAGAAAGTTAAACGAGGAAAAAAAAATATCATTATCACTGAACTTTACTATTTTATATATATTTTATTTTTAAACCTGTGGTGTTTTTACACGGACCAATGCACGAAATGTTGTTTTTTTCTTTACACTTCGGGATACAGTAAAATGACAAAGTAACTCTTGAATCTTGAATTGAATCTTGAATCTTGTGCAAAAGTTTGTGCACCCCTGGACAGATGACACATTCTGCTGAACGATGATGTAAGTTGACCTTTATAGGGAATTAATTAAAACATTTTAGTGCTCAGTTTCTTCTTTTTTCTTATTTTAACCCAATAGAAAACAATAAAACATGCAATTTTCAATGTGCCATAACTTTACAAACACTTAATTTCAATCCAAAATGTCAAAAGTAAGTAAATGTGTATTAAAATGTGCAGAAGTTTGTTCTCTGTAGAAGATGTGGTCACTTATTTACACTTAGTCCAACAGTAAATACGTGGAGTTTAACAGGGGGCACCAACTTTTACACAAGACTGGATATTGTTCTGGTCTTAAAGGTTATTGACCCTCAGGAGAGGGACAGGGGAGTCCTTTATATGTTCAGCTTTTGATTGGTCAGGGATTGGGAGTTTCAACTTTTTTTACTATGTGTTAAAAAGTTAACTTCTTAACTGTTGAGTTTAAATATTAACAGCTGAATAATGACGTGTTAAATTTAAATTACTGAAGATATTGAAAATACACCAGTTTGTGTAGTAGTGATAGAACTTTCCTCATTTAAAGCCCATTTAAAGTTCTGACCATTCATATTTACTTTACTTCCACTTACCTCAGATGTAGTTGATTGGCGAAGATGTTATGAGTCCAAATAAACTTCTTTAATTTAGTGCTAGCTAATATTGCTAACAATCACTATAATTGGATAGTCAACAAAAGAGCAGTTGGTTTTGTCAAATATCACCAAATCTTAATGCGGATGATAGTGAGGGTGTCGTAGAGAATGTGGTTTAGGACACAGTATGACTTACTGTGAGCTATAAACAATAACAAAAACTTGTGTAGCTGAATGTTGTGTCGGCCATCTTGGAGCAGGAAGTGCTGATCTAGATTATGAGGAATCTGAAGTATCTGTAGCTTTTTTTCAACTTTATAGTTCACAGTAAGTCTGACTGTGTACTAAACCACATCTTCACTAACATCTGGATGATGTCTGAATGTACTGTTTACAGAATTTAGATGACTATTGAGTTCTAATGTTTGTTAGCAATGTTTCACAGCTCCGTTCTAACAAAATCTGTACTGCAAACATGTCTAGCACTAGAATTCCCAACCTGACGAAAAATTTCGTGTTCTCTCTCCCCCGCGCTGGAATGCTGGAGCCATTAACAGCCTTTGTCTGCTGCTCTGCTGCGCTTGTCATGCAAATCAGCGTGTCGTCACACATTCAGTCTCACAGAGACTCTCCCTCAGTTTTGGTGAGGGTAAGTCCTCTTTCCACAGAGGAAAAACATATTTATATGAAATAATAGAGCAGGAATCATGCTACAGGCTTGCATGTGTGTATTCACACAAACACACACACACACACACACACACACGAGCCGAGCTGAACGAGCGCCCGAGGTGGATTCAAGCCGAGTGGCCAAGGCCGAATACCAAAACAAAACTCACCCTACGACAAGCTCCCTAGACCCTACACACTAGCCCTACAGACTCTCATTTACATCACATTACCTCTCGAATGGCTCACAAGAAGGGGCGTTTTTTCGGCAAAAAACTGGGTGAATATTAGCAATGCAGCTACTACTGCCTTCACCCAAAATATCACAATGCTGAGTTGTGGATTCTGGGAAAAGCTTACCAGGCCACACATTTTAAAATAATATAATGAACATTGTAAGACCCAAGGTTAATGGAAAATTAAGGTAATGTTACTTAGTCCCTGTACTGCCAGTAGAATAGAAATAAAAATTAACCAATTGGCATCGTGCCAGGTGTGGGTTAGAGGGCACAGCATTGAGCTGTGGAGCAGTGGACCTGTGCTTTCTGCTGCATTCAGTTCCTTTAAAATTAATTGGTGGAGTTGGGGATAAAGAGGTGGTGGTGGTGAATGTTCAACATCTTGTGTGGCTGAATGCAATCAAATTCTCACAGCAGTGCTCAACAATCTAGTAGAAAGCCTCCCTGGACAGTAGAGCTGCTGTATCTTAAAGCTGCTAAAATCAACGTTCGACATTAACAATGTTCTGAATGTTCACTCCCATGATTTCCTAACCCCGCTTCCTTTCGGATAACACAAACCAAAAGGCAGACACGTGCTTCCTGTTGTGAGAAACTGCCAGTTAAAGCTCCTCCACAACTGCTGTATGGCCTCAAAGTGAAATAATGACATAATGTGTAGCCATAATTTACTCCGTCATTGCAATCATGAGGTTACATGAGGGCAGATACAAACAACCTTTTACCCAAATCTAAGTTTACAGAAGCAGGAGCTACTGGTGGTCATATATTTCACAAACATTGCTCAATTTTTGTTTAGTTTCATACATAGCACTGTGTACAAGTAATGTTGAGTTTGAAGATTGTTTAATTAGACTCAATAAAATATACAAAGAGAGTCTGCATTATAGCAGCAGATATGAACTGTCTGAATAAAACTATGGATTATAGCAGTTAATAAAAACTGTAGGTAATGTAACAGTGGATATAAACTGTCTTTATTATAATAGTAGATTAAAAAACTGGATTATAGCAGTGGATAAACAGTGTCTGGATTATAGCAGTGGATAAACAGTGTCTGGATTATAGCAGTGGATAAACAGTGTCTGGATTATAGCAGTGGTTAAAAATGTTTGGATTATAGCTTTGAATAAAACTATAGATTACAGCAGTGGATAGAAACTCTGGATTATAGCACTGGATAAACAGTGTCTGGATTATAGCAGTGGTTAAAACTGTATATATTATAACAGTGGATATAAACTGTCTTTATTATAGTAGTAGATTAAAAACTGGATTACAACAGTAGATAAAACCTGTCTTAATTATAGAAGTGGATAAAAAATAGTTTTATAACAGTAGTTCAGGTTTCAGAAAGCATAAATCATGAATTTGTACATAATCTTTTAAAAGTTTTATTGTAAATTGGTGCTTAATGCTAAACAAATAAGACTTCATTAAAGCTAGAGTCTTAGCCTGTATCTGAACTGAATGTCCTGTGTTGGTTGCATGGTCCCAAATCCCCATCGTTTAGTGTCAATTTCTGGAATCGGCTCATCTGGGTTTTTAAGCTCAAAATCAAAATATGTGATCATGAGGAACACAAACTGTTTCAGCTCATTGGTGGCAAAGAACCTTCCAGGACACATGGTGCTGCCAGCGCCCCAGGGCATGTTATAATACTTGAGTTTCTTTCCACCTTTATAGAAATCTGTCTTTTTGTCTCCTTCTGGGGTGAGGAAGCGGTCATACTTGAAGATGTGAGGCTTGTTGTGCACCTCTGGGTTCATCTGAACTGCAGTGTATGGAAACAGGCCAACTCTATCACCTTTGCGGATGTTGAACTGCTGCCCGTCAACCATCTTCAGGGTTGTGTCCTGCAGGACGGCTCTGGTGAGCACGGGCGCGGCCGTCATGCGAAGGCTCTCCTCCACTGCACTGTCCAGAATGGGAGTTTTCAGGAGCATGTCCCTGGTCAGGTTAATCAGTGGTCCATCACGCTTTACCTTTTGCCCTGTTTCGTGGAGAACCTCACTGACTTCATTTCTAACAGCGGTCATTGCTTCAGGGTGCTTCATGAGGAAAAGGAGCAGCCAGAATGAGGCAGGACCCGTGTTCCCTTGGGATGCCCACAGGAGAAGGAACATGTATCTGTTCAGCATGGGCTCATCCACGCCTTGCTCGGCACGCACCTTCTGGGACTCGGCCACCCAGCTGCTGATGTTCTCCTTAGAGTTCACCTTATGCACCGACAGCATGTTCCAGAACATCCTCTTCAGGCGCTCAGCCTCCATCTTCTCTGAAGGTCCCAGGACCCCGTACGCGAGTTTGGGGAAGAGCTGGTCATATTTGCGAAACTCGTGGAAGAGGTCGTTTGAGTAGTTTCGGTCAACTTCTTTGGCTTTCTCCAGACTCCCTGAGGCCTTTATTGTCTCGTTGCCAAACAGAGCCAAGTATCCGGCGCGAAAGACAATGTTGTAGCAGTAATAGAAGAGCCCCTCCTCCTGCCAGGTTTTGTTACTGTCTCCAGAGGCCATCCTGTGCAGCATTAGGTTCTGGAGGTTGCTCATCATGGCCTGAGTCATTTCAACCAACCCATCCCCCATCAGATACTTGTTGCTGGCAGCCTGGATGTACTTGTGGTCGTTCTGTAGGGAACGATATCCAAACACTCGCTCAACTAGTTGTTTTGCAAACTCTGTGAAATCAAGGTTCGCTCGCGCCTCTTTGATCACTGACCCAAAGGAATGTGGGTCTGTTAGGAAAGTAAAGTAGAAGCCTCCCAGCTGTACCGTGAAAATGTCCCCATGTTTTTGTCTCATCCGTTCCAGGAACTTTGCAGTGTCTCGCCTGAATTCCAGCACGTGTCCCAGCCAGGGCAGAGGGCCTTTATCTAGCGGAGGTTCTCCTGGCCTTTGACGACGGAAAGCTCCTAGGAGGTAGAGTCCCCCAACCAGGGAAATAAACAAAGCAAGAAGAATTTGCAGCAGAAAGTCCATTGTTCTCTCCTCTCCTTCTCTCCTGATGCACTCCGAGTGCTATCACCAGCTTGCTTTTGTTGACACTGAAGCTCAGGCTCCTCCCCTCTAAAGGTTTAAAGTCCTTTTAACTCCTCTGAGCACAGCTGTGGGGAGCCTCAAACGATTTGGCGGAAATACACTTTTCCTGTCTCTGCTGTTGCTACTGGAGCATTGTATAAATTATTAGTCTGCAGTTTAAGGACTTCAATTCAACTAAGGTAACCCTAGACTTGGGGTGGAACTGCAGAACACTGCTTTCACAACAGCAAAGAGAAGCTTACATAATGCAACTGAGAGAAAACAAACTGAGTTTGCAGGACTGGAAGGCCATCACAATTATCTTCTAATTCTTTTAGCATAATTTGATAACAACAAAGCTAAAAGGTGTCTACAAACAATGTAAATGTTCGATTAAAGGTCCAGCATGGTCCAGTAGTGTATCCTTGAGGTCCAGCATTGTCCTTATCTAATAATGTATCTTCAAGATCCATCATGATCCTTACAGCCTAATTGTTTGTTTTAAAGGAACCTCATGGTCCATAAGTTTCAGTCATGTATTGGGTCTAATAATGTATTTTAGTAGTCTGTTACGGTCCTTGAGGTTAAATGTTGTGTTTAATATTTTAACATCCTCGCCAAGAAAGAGGACAATAATAAAAATGCTTTTTGTAACACCCCACAGTTTTTAATACACTTTAAACACACAGTGAGTGAGCACGTTATAGAAAAATAAAAAACAACAACCACAACAACAACAGTAATAATAATAGCTATTATTATTATTATTATTATTATATATATTATATAATAATAATAGTAAAAATGTCAATGTTTTTGTAACACCTCACAGTTTTTTTTATACACTTTAAACACACAGTGAGTGAGCACTTTATGGTAAAATCAGAAACTGCAAATAGAAAAACTAATAAAAAATAAAATGCATTTTTTGTTCACTTTTTAAACACCTCACTGTGGTGCAACAGCACTAATGGTTTCTCAGCATCTGATCCAGTTTATTCCTTGTGGTTTGGCTATGAAGCATCACTGTTTTGCATTGAGACAAAAAAAATTATTTCTAGTTAACTTTAGTGGATGTTTTTTTATCCTAGCATACCTCAACCAATTGGTAATGGCAAAATCACATTGTGTTAAGTTCAAATGACTTTTTTGATATAATATAGTGACTTAAATGTGCTGTACCAAATGTAAGATTTAATAATAGTAAAAACAACAAACAACAACAACAACAATAATAATAATAATAGTCACATGTTTATAATGCATGTTAGGCTTAAAACTGCTCAGATTACTTACAGGAGTTAGGCAATGAAACTGAAACACCTGGTTTTAGAGCACAATAATTTATTAGTGGGTGTTGGGCCTCCTTTTGCAGCCAATACAGCGTCAGTTCGTCTTGGGAATGACATATACAAGTCCTGCACAGTGGTCAGAGGGATTTTAAGCCATTCTTCTTGCAGGATAGTGGTCCGGTCACTACGTGATGCTGGTGGAGGAAACCGTTTCCTGACTCGCTCCTCCAAAACACCCCAAAGTGGCTCAATAATATTTAGACACAAAGACTTGCTGTCTTTGTCACAGATGCACCAGCAAGACGTGCAGCAACAATTTGTCCTCTTTTGAACTCTGGTATGTCACCATAATGTTGTGTGCATTGTAATATACTATATAACTGTGCTCTTACCTGCTAACTGAACCTTCACACTCTGCTCTTACTGGTGCAATGTGACATTAATGAAGATTGGCCACCAGACTGGTCCAATTTAGCCATGAAATGTCCTTCATACTTCATACTTTATCTCTTGCTGAGACTGTCAGGATGACCCAGGTTCACAGTGACTAATTGTCCTTGGACACTTATCAAGACCAGACTAGTACTATTACAGCACATTCTATCATAGTAGTGGACTCATGATAACGGACAGGCGATATGATTCAGGGCAATGCTCCTTTATCTTATACATGTTGTTACACTTGTATTTACTTTAACCTCACCTTTCAATAAACTGGAACACTTAGAGAAAACAAATTGATGACTTTTGTTGGCTTTTTTGGTTCACTATCATGTTCTCTGGGCACTCACAGTACCTTTCTACAAGGCACACGTTGGTAGCAGTTGGATCAACAACCCAAATAACATAACTGTGCCTTTCAGAAAGCCAAGGCCTCTTTACAAATCAGGTCCACTGCGGTTCTTAAGGTAAACCATCATCTATAAGGTCAAAAATATATTTTAAATGTCCATCATAGTGCTTAAGGTTCAATAGTGTGTTTTAAAAATTCTATGATGACTTTTCTAAGAGAAAGGAGCACTTTAGAATATTTAACCTCTGGAGTCTGAGGGTATTTCAGACACTCTGATGTAGTCTGACAGGCCCTGCTTTTTTATAAATTACACCCATCTAAACTATTTTTTCCACAAAGTGTTACACAGGCTTATGTTCAGCACAAACTCAGCAACAACAGTGTCAAAACAGTAAGAGTGTCATAAATCTATATTTTGATTAAATCTGCTTTAAATGTAGACTTTCCAAAAACCTGTTTTGTGAAAAAACATTCTAAACATTTCTAGCCAAGACCTAAACCAGGCCCATATACTACAGTTAATGACTGGCTGTCTAGAATACCAATATGGCACAAACCTGGTCCACATACTATGATTAAAGACTGAGTGGGATGCATGAAGCCTAAATTATGTTATGGCTTATTGTTTGAGTGCTGTAGTTAACAACCACAGTAAAATATCACTGCTGCTATGTAGGTGATTCTGAACAGTAGTCTCAGCCATTGTTTGCAACATTAAGTCACTTAATGTTACGATAAGTGTTGTTAACAGCAAACCAGATAATTGTTTATTACTTTTTTAATGGCTCACTTCTTATTTCCATGGTGGAAATGCATCATCTGATAAGAACTGCTCTTAAAAATGTAATAAATGTATGTTATATAATGCTATGTGACAGTTCATGGACAGGTTATCGATGGAAAAATGTATGCTAGCGACTCTCTGCCTGAATTTT
Organism: Crenuchus spilurus; assembly: GCA_036984385.1. NCBI lineage: Eukaryota > Metazoa > Chordata > Actinopteri > Characiformes > Crenuchidae > Crenuchus > Crenuchus spilurus. The sequence continues at coordinate 13,025 of BRDA01031099.1, read as the reverse complement.
GATGGCCAAAAATGAAAGATTGGTTTTGAAGGGGTGTCCAAGGGTTAGTAATGCTATTTAGTAGTTTTCTGATGGTTTACCATCAATATGTAAACAATACTAATGGTTATTGCCTTGTGAATGATTCTGGGTGCTTCTAAATTTGGTATATAGAAGGAAATGATCTCTAATAGTTGCTCAATCCCATTTCTTGGTGGAAACCATTCATTTTGGTTGTCCTGCTTAAATACCCACTTGTACTGAAGAAAGCCTTCTTATTTAGTTTATTAGAACCTTATAATGTTAGCTTATCAGGAGTAGAGAAGACCCAAAATGTGCAAGACAGAGGAACCCTCAGGGCCTGGGTTTGGAAACTCTACCATAACTAACCAACATAACCGTGTTCTGAGCACCTGTATACTCTTGATCATCAATGATGTGGTTGAACTCGGCTTTGGCTGCCAGTGGTCTCCAGCTAATGATTCAGAGATGATTATTTTACAACACCTTCCATGTCATCATTCTTAATATAGATGGAGAAGGATCAAGGTTGTCATGATCTCCAAGATAAGATGCCAAGAACGCTCATTACAAATCACCATTCTTGTTTCCCTCGACCTTGGCTGGAGATCACACTGCTGTTTGAACCCAGTCACCCCACTGTGGGATAACAATGTATTTCAAGAACAACTCATCTGTTAAATACGGACACAAAGCCAAAGCACACACTTCATGTTTTTTGGGAAATAATCACTTCTGACCTCAGCAAATAGCCACCAGGTCATATAAAAATACAGCATATGACTAATAAGCTATCAGATTTCAATAAATACAAGAAACGGATTGGGTTTCATCCCAATATTTGGGTTAACTCAACAATCAAAAGTGCTCATCATTTCTTCTGTTTATCCTGCTTTTGTTGGCATAACTGTCTCTACTGTTAGTGAAGGGCTTTCTACCACATTTTGGAGCATTGCTGTATTGATGGATCTTGATGGTGGATGATCACCAGCCTCAAGAGATTAAGATGAACCAACTGGCAATGGAATTTGACCTCCACATTTAACCCATTCGTGCAGTGAAACACACACACTAGTGAACACACTAGGCTGTGAGAATTTGTGCCAGAAGCGGTGGGCAGCCCTTATCCACCGGCGCCCGGGGAGCAGTTAGGGGGTTAGGTGCCTTACTCAAGTGCACTTCAGTCAAGTCCTGTCTGCGGATCGAATCTGTGACCTTACCAGTAGGCCATGGCTGCCCCCAACTCCACCAACTCATCCCAAAACTATTGAGAACACAGTTCCACAGCTCAATTTATACCCCTCCATCAGATGATTATGACATCCTGGTTTGGAATGAAGTCATCACATTTATACTGTATGTATAAATAAGTGAGCACAGCAGTCAGTTGTAGCAGAGTGTAAAGCCATCATCATGGACAAAGGATGGGATGTGGATGATGTCCAAAAGGGCTGATAATACGGCACTGGGTGAAGCACTAACTTTGTAGAATGTTCTACAACCACCGCAGTGAAGGTGTGCCGAGATATTGAGTGTATCCGTACAGTGCAACAGTGGTACCCTACAGGCCATTGATACCAGAGGGGATCGACAGCTCTGAAGAGAGGTACAGAGCAATCGACACCCCACAGTGAACCAGTGAACTGCTGTAATAAACACAGGAGCTGTCTGGTTCATGTTAATAATGTTCTGATATGATTGGGTATAAAGACAAACAATATAAGTTAATGTTATATTCACTGTTGAGATGTTTGTTTTGAGCCTTATTGTGAGTGTTAGCCACATAGAATATGCCAGTTCTGAATAAAAAGTCCAGTTTATGCCGCAGTGGATTAAGAAACCACTTGTGAGTAAGAAACTTTTGCCAGTTCTGTCCATGACTGAAGTGGGCAAAGCATTGAACACTCAACTGCTCCCTGGGCACTGGTTCTGATAGTGGCCACCTGTTCTTCAATGGAACTACCACAGAGCAGCATCTCACACCACCACCATGTTGGAGTCTCTGAGAATGATCCACCTGCTTTGTGGGGGGTCCTGATCACTGAAGAACAGAGTACACAAAGTTTACACAGAAACAGACGGACTGTTTCTTTTACAGCTCAGTATGGATCCAGCACCAGGTGTTATTGTTGGGGGACATTGACCTTGAACTTTGACCCTGCAGTGATGATCTTATCTACAGGGTTTCCACACTACTCCACCTCATGACCAAGGAAGGTCCTGATTTGGCATGGTCTCATGACTTGGCAAGGAGGCAAACACAAAAGGACTTTGGGCATGTACGGAGGCTGCATGGCATGATGATCACCAAGCATCCGTGCAGTCTGTGTAGAAGAGGGCATCTATGCCTGTGGGGGGCACAGCTGATACTGCTTGTGTTTTCTGTAAGAAAGCAGGACTGTGTATTAATGTAATTGATGTAAGAGGTCTAGGGTTTGAGTCCCTATCTGGACGGAGTTTCTTCCAGGGAAACATGGCAGTCAGGTGAACTGGGTAACCTTAATTGTCCTGGCATGAGTGTGTGTGTGCCCAGTGAAGGATTGGCACCCTGTCCTGGGCTTATCTAGATAGTGTATAAACAGATAAGATCTGCTTAAATATATCCACCATCTAAAACTTAATGTACAGGTTCAGATGTACTGTTTGCTGTAAACAGTTTGTAAACAGATGTACTGTTTGCTGTAAACAGGATGTCATTTAGGCAACACACATACACATGAAGAGGATGTTCATGAACAAATAACCGAAGAACTGATGAAATTACAGCCAATTGCAGGAACAACCAGCAAGAACCAAAACCTGTCTGTACAGAGATGTTACACGGTATACATGGCTTCAAATGTATTTCATTATTCTCTAAAGTGAGTCAGTCTTTTCAGAAGGTTACTCAGTTCTGTCCTTGTGGTCATGATAGTGATACCTGTACATGGTGCTAATCAAATCTGATCTTCAGAAAAATACTAAATGAGATGGTTACTGAACCAGTTAGACATCAGATCAGCTGAGCTGTGTACCTGAACTGAGCTCAACGTAACCTTAACCTCCCAACCACACTCGTAACGATTCTCCTTAAAAACACAAACATATCTAGAGTTCAACTGTTGTGGCTGGCTGTGAGGCTAACACAAACACAAAAATTCCTCTTAGCAATGCTCACACCAACCCTCCAATTCCAAT
>BRDA01031098.1:2708-43523 GCA_036984385.1 Crenuchus spilurus | reverse complement strand
TTTCCTCTCTTTAGATCTCTCTCTTTCTTCTTTCTTTTTCTCTCTATCCTTTTCTGTCTTTCTCTCTTTTGTCTCTGTCTTTTTCTTTCTTACTCTCCTTTTCTCATTCTCCCTTACTCTCTCTCTCTTTTTTCTGTCTCTCTGTCTTTCCTCTCTTTAGATCTCTCACTCTCTTCTTTCTTTTTCTGACTCTCCTTTTTTCTGTCTATCTCCGTTTTTTCTTTCTTTGTAGTTTATCTGTCTTTCTCTCTTTTGCATGTCTTTTTCTTTCTCTCATTCTCTCTCACTCACTCACTCACATACACTCTCTCTTTTTCTCTTTCTCCTTTTTTCTATCTCCCTGTTTCTTTGTCTCTGTTCTCTTTATCTCTCTTTCTATCATCTTCTCTGTCTTTCTCTTTTGTCTGTCTTTCTCTCTCTCTCTCTCTCTCTCTCTCACACACACTCACTCAGTCTCTCTCTCTCTCTCTCCATTTCATGGCTGTGATGTCTTTGCTGCTTCATTCACTGTGAAGCTTTTCTTTCTCTCTGTCTTTCTGAGTCTTGTATCTTTCCGTCCCACCCGTCCATCTGCCCTCATCCCTTTCTTCTGGAGGAGAGATAGAGGAGAGTTGGCAGGATGGCTAGCCTTCAGCCTCAGCTCACAGTGACCATCACAAACAGTCCAAGTGAACCAAACACACACACACACACACACACACACACATTTCTCAGAATATTTCTGTACCAAAGAAATCTACAGTTGTCTGTATAGACACACAGGCTTCTTTTATCCACCCTTCCATTCTTTCCTTTTACTCATTTCCACGCTTTCATCCACCTCTCACTTTCTGCAGCTCACTGCTCGTCTTTCTGCAAAATGGACCAAATAAAGACAGAATCCAGGCTTCAGGAAGGCGGCTGCTACTGTTTATAGATATAAGATGTACTTCCATCGAGTCACATAAACAAGTCTGAGATTACTTGGCGATTGTGAGACTAGTGGAGCGTAACTTAGACATCACTGATGGTGTAGATGCTTCCATTACGTGTAGTAGTGATGCTCAGCATCAGGCTCCTGTTGGTAATCTAAACAGATTGATTGGACAGATGTTTAGATCTGAACAGTATCTCAGAATGTATTTGCTGAGGAAGTCCAGAACAGCAGAATGTTAAGGCCGTGCTGAGATATGAAGTCTTTTTTTCTGTATTATCATTTCTGTACATTTACTTTCAAATGGACTCACTGTACTTGCATCAGTAGCATCAACACAATTCCCATAGCAGTGAAACTCTGCATTTTTTATTGACCTGTTTTGCTGAATTACCACTTTAATGTCCTTTAATTCTTCTGTCTGACCCAGCCCTGCCCCCTCTCCCAGCACCTCAGTCACGCAAAAAATGTGTGATGGAGCCAGACGGGTTCTGGCCCCAGTCCGAATCTTTCCTAGAGGTTAAAGTGCTAATCCTCTCAAATCCAGCTATAATCTGAAACTCTAATCTCTAAGAGTGAGCTGGGAAAGAGGGAAAATGTGCGCTGTTAACATAGAAATATGACTCTGAAAATTGTATGTATTTATCTCTTTGCGGGGACCTAATGTACTGATAGGAATCCAGCTCAGATTTGTCGAAGTGTTTCACAAGGATTTATGTTCTAACCATTAAACTATAAGAGCAGGTTAAGGTTAAGTTTAGGTCAGCAGCTATAGCACCTTAGCATACGGATCCACCAAAGCTAAGCAGGCTGAGGTCTGGTTAGTACTTGGATGGGAGACTTCCAAAGAAAACCTTGTTTGGTTGCTGTAAGTGGTGACAACAGGAGATGCTATTCCTGTGTTGATCCCAATGACCCAGCGCAGTCATAGGGACACTATTGTATAAGTGGCTTTGTCCTTTTCTCTAAAACAGTATGGGTGTTGTTCCAAAGTGGCTCAGCGGACAAAGACACCAGAGGATTGCAAGTTCGAATACCAGTCATGCTATCAGCTATCATAGCTATCAGCAGCCGAAGCCTTGCTACTTACCTCCCCATCTCAATGGCTCAGGTGTCTGTTGGCTGATGCATGAAGCTGGGGATCCTCACAGTGCATTTGCTGCCCAGTGACCGTGTATTGGTGGCAGTTTGAAAAGAGGTAATGGTTGGCTTTACAAGCATCGGCATAGGCTTGTACTACTTCTGATGTGTACTGGCTGTTGCTCTATTGTCCAAGTGGATGCCATTGGTGGTGGATGGGGTGGCACTCTAGTGCTTTTATTTAGTCTTTAAAACAAATGGGATAAAGCCACTTCTTTTTGCTTACTGAGGTTAAGATTAGGGTTAGGTTTAGCAGTAGGCTTTTGTATAGGTGCTTAGGTATATATAGTAAATACAACATGTAGGGTCCAGTACAAATGCTCCAAAATCAAAAAGTTCTCAAATTGAAGTTGGGAAAAACCCCAAAAGCAATGCTTTAGGGATGACTGTGATAATACAGGACATTCATATAGAGATCCCACATCCTGACATTGAACAATAATAAACCTGTGTCTGAGAGACCGAGCTAGATGGAGAGGAGATGAGAATTTAGATGACGGGGGAGTTATCGCTGCTCTCGCCATATTTCTTCCAAATGAATTACCTTGTATACTTTATATTGGATTTATTTTCTGTTCGTCTTCTCTACGCAGGAGATTGATGTACTGATTAAACACACATTCATAACTGCGAGTGTGCAGCTTCATTATAAATGACAAGCTATGAAACAAGAGTCTCCTAACTCTCACTCCACACACACACACACACACACACACACACACACAATCTGTGGATGGTCAAATGCAGCCAAAGCAATGGGCAACTTTACTCATTAACTAGAGATTACAAGTTAATCTAAAACCACCCAAATTTAGATAAATCCCCTCCGACCCCCTGCCCCCTCTCTCTCTCTCTCTCTCTCACACTCACACACACACACACACAGGGTCTGGACAGACTTTGAATGTGTGCAGTCTGATACACACATGGACACACAGAGTCGGATGCGAGAAATTTGATTAGGATGAGCTCGCAGACTCCTCACAGCTCAATCTGCCACAGCTACATTTGGGGAATTTTTGACTTTTCAGAGCTGAGTGAAAGAGAAAGAGAGAGAGAGGATGGGGGGATGGAGAGAGTTTGGGGATGGAAATTTCTGGGTTATTAATTATATCTGGTGTATAAAGAGAGCAGGGTTCTATAAAGCTCTGGTGAACTGCTGTTCTATAGTTCTCAGTACAAAAAGAAGAAGAAAAGGAGGAGAGAGAGAGAGAGAGAGAGAGAGGAGGAGGGAGAGATAATCCATGCTGCCGTAAGCCGCGTCATGCTGCTGTTTCATACTGCCGCGTCACCTCAAGATCTTTTGTGTTAAAGCATCTTTCACACAGTGTACAAGTATAGTTTCTGTTTTCTGACTTTTTCTGTTTTTTCTCTTTCTCTCTTTCTTTCTTTCTCTTACTTTTATTATTTGCTCTTCTGTTTCTCTCAGGTTTCTCTTTTTTACTCTCCTTATTTCTTTCTTCCTCACTTTTTTTTCTTGTTCCTGTATGTTGTCTGTCTTTGTCTTTATTCCTCTTTCTCATGTTTGTTTTTTTCTGTTATTTTTCTCTTTTCTTCTCCCTTTATTTTTCTTTTTTTTCTCTTGCTTTTCTCTTTTCTGTTTTTCAAGATTCTCTCTTTCTCTCCTTATTTCTGTCTGTTTTTCTCACTTTTTCTTGATTCTCTGTTTTCTCTTTGTCTACTTATTTCTCTGTCAATTTTCTCTGTTTGTCTTTTTCTCATTTTGACTCCTTAATTCTCACTCTTCTCTCTATCCTCTCTACTTTTATCTGTCTTTCAGTTCACTAATAGTGTTTACTGACAGGACTGTAACGAGATTCACTGTTTACAGAAATAAAAATATATTGGCTATAAACTAGAACTAAATCTCTCTCTCTCTCTGTCACACACACACACACACACACACTGTCTCTCTCTCTCTCTCAGTATTTCAGGGTTTATTTTGGAAAGTGTTCTTATTGTGCAGCTGTTGAGACTGTTGTTGAGAAGTGTTTATGACTCTTCAGACATGGGAATGTTTTAGCATCATGTTTAGGTTTGTGTGTGTGCATGTGTGGTTGGACTGGGTTTAGGTGGTTGGCAGTGTGTTGATGTGTCTGGCACAGAGAGAAGAGCAGAGAAGAGCCCCACAGAGACAAGATTACGAAGAATTACAGACACACACACACACACACACAGGCTGGCTGCCACACACAGTGTCAGGAATGGTGTTTAAAATTGAAATGCTGATCATTCTGCTTGTAGAGTGTGTGTAGTGTGTGTCAGTGTTCAGTTCTGAATGTGCTTTCTTCATTTAGTTTGACATTTCAGTTCTTGAATGCCTGTCACCTTATCCACTGAAAGTGTGTTTAATTGAACTGATGTGTACTTTTCGCTGTACTCTGTGTGTGTGTGTGTGTGTGTGCGAGAGAGAGAGAGAGAGAGAATGACAGAGTGTGTGTGTGAGAGAGATGCTTTCAGCGTTGTGATTGATAGGTGTGTGTGCGACCTGTTGGTCCCTAAAACACTGCCAGACATCAGGGCCGTCATTCTTCCACTCAGTCTCTCTCTCTCTCTCTCTCTCTCTCTCTCTCTCTCTCTCTCTGTGTGTCTCACTCGTGCGCACACACACACAGTCAGTCACTCAGTCAGGCTCACAGATGGAAATCTAATTCTGTCTTTTCTTTTCTCTCCTTTTCAAAAAGCTACCAATTACAGCCACTTCATTCTCCACCTTCATATCTCTCTTGTTCTCTTTCTCTCTCACTCTCTCTCACTCACACACACACACACACACATACTCACTCTCTCTATTTAATGAGCAATCTCGTTAACGTCAGAACCTCTCTAACTCTGTTACCCCATTCTCTATCCTCCCATATCCACTTATCACTCTCTTTCTCTCTCATCCCCCCCCCCTTCAGTGGAGCAGGCGGAAACATTTCTAACTTTCAGACAGAATGCAGTGAGAGAATAGCAAAATTTGTGTCTGCAGAGAAAGAAAGACCAAGGAAAGGAAGGAAAAGAGAGAATGTTGATGGACAAATGAAGGAGAAAAAATTTGGGAAGACTGGAAAACACTTCTGAAAGAAAAACTGCCAGCATTCTCATTCATGTTTCTCTGAGTTTTCTCCTTATTCTCTCCTTTTTCTTTCAGTTTCTTTCACTTTTCTCACTCTTCTTTCTATTTCTCCCACCGTTATCTCACTTTATCATTGTTTTCTCTTTCTCTCCTCATTTCTCTGTTTGTTTCTTTCTCTCATTTATTTCTCTCTACCCCCTCCCCTTTCTTTTTTTTACTGTCTGGAGTAAGAGCATCTAAACAGAAAGAAAGAAAGAAAGAAAGAGAAAAAGGATTGAAGGGGAAAAGAGAATTTTGGAGGAGAATGGAGAAGGACAAGAACAAGTATGAGAGGAGAAGTATGGAGAAAATAAGTGTAGGAAGAGAAGTGAGGGCAAGAGAAATAGTGAGAAACAGAATGATGGAAGATTAGGAAGTGAAGAAAGAAAGTGTGAGAAGTACGAGAAAGTGAGGAGAAATGAGAAAGAGAGAGATGGAAGGAAGGAAAGAATGAGAAACAACAAAAGAACATTGGGGAACAAAAGAAAAAGCGTGAGAAGTACGAGAAAGACGTGTGTGAGAGAGAGTGAGGAGAAAGAGGAAGTATGACGATTGGGAAAATAAGTGCAGGGAGAGAGGTGATGGCAAGAGATAGTGAGAAACAAAATGACTGAAGATTATTGAGCAAACAAATGAAGTGAGAAGGACTAGAAAGATGAGAAAGTGAGGAGAAATGAGCGAGGGAGAGAAAATGAGAAACAGTGACAGAATGTTAGGGAGCAAGAAAAAGTTGAACGAGAGAATGAGAAAGAGACAAAGGATTAAGAAACTAAGGAGACATGAGAAAGAGAAAGGATTGAGAAAGTGCTGAGAAATGAGAAAAGGAGAGGGAGACAGAGGGAAAGAGTGTGAGACGGAGAGAGATACTGCAGTAATGGAGGGACGGGTGACAGAGATTACAGCTTTTGTTGCAGGGGGGACATAATTGTGTGGCGGATGTGTCAGAGTGAGTGCCGTGGGGGCGGTATTTTGCAGCGCACCTTTTTCTGCACTGCAGCACCACTTACAGCAGCTGGAGACAAGCTATAAATACGTCTGTTCTCGTGCCAAACGTGTCAAGTGAATAATTTCCCCTCTCAGACTCCTCACACGTTTGTGTAAAATATTCCGCGTTCGGAAGCTTTAGGCGGAAGCTGCCTCACAGCCATGATCTGCCATCGCTTTGCTTTGCCCAAATCCCAACCGTGACATCTCAGTCTCAAATCAGCTGTGTGGAAGAACCCATTACAGCTTTCAAGTAGGCTAATGCAGATCTATAGGCCTACTCATAGTTTAGCATGGTTCACACTTCTGAACCAGAGCACGTCCACTGCCTGTGTGTCACTACTTCACACTTTTACCTGTAGCCTCCTTTCTTTTAGTCTGAAAGAGACAGAATTGGTGTAGTGGCCAAGATATCACTTAAAATGGATTGATTTTGGCAGTGGCTGTAAGCTTCCATTGCATCTTTAAGGAAATTAGCCTTACAGCTCTGGTGCAAAAATAAGCCCCTTCATAAGTTGTTTGACTACACCAATAGTCACCAAACCTCCACCTGGAGATCTACCTTCCTACAGACGTTAGCTTCTTTTCCACTGACGTTGAAATTTTTTATCAGCTGAACAAGGGGTTTTATCAGGCCGACTCAAATCCGATTTTTTTACCCTAATGTGAATCGGATCTGATCTTTTCAGGGCTGTGTGAACATGTCAAATCAGATTTGAGTCACTTTCATATGTGGCGCTAGATAGGATACGTATCTGATTTGCAAACATGTGACTTTTTGCATGTAATGCTGAGGCATTGCTGGCTTCACTCCTGTTTACACTCAGAATCGCTAAAAACATCAGCCGACAGGCTTTTATTCGCCTTCTTCACCTGATCATGTACAGTCCAGCAGCTGTTTACTGTCATCCTGACCAAAACACCATCACACATCAGCTACTAACACGTCTGTTTTATTAGTTTTAATACAATCAGTTTCACTAATACAAGGTTGCCAGATCCCCAGAATCCTCCATCACTGCTGTCTTACAGAAAGCCGTACTACAACTGAAACTAACCACAAAGTGTGTAATCACAGACATTTGAGAAAGCTTTAATTTTACTTTGTCATTAATTTTCTTTTTTTGTTTAAACCCTGCGTCCTACCGCCTCTGAAGTTTTACTGGTGACTGCATTTTTGCAAACCTGGCAACTCTGAAAAAATATGACATTTGTCATATTCAATCATTACAGACAGATACAGATCACATGTGAACCGTCAAATCTGATCTGAGCAGAAAATCTGAAATTGAGTGATGAGGCTTGTAATGTGAACATAAATTTAGATCTGAGTTGAAGAGGAAACCTACAGAAAGGAAGATCTTTAAGAAGGATGGTTGGTGACCACTGGGACTACTCTGTATATCCAAAGGTTTTGCAGATACCCCTTCTAATGACTGAATCCAGAAGAAATGAGGGTGTTCCTGCAGCAAGATGAGCTGGTGTCTATAAACTTTAGATACAGTGTGTGTTAGTAACATGTTTCATGCATAAACAGGACCTGTATTGGCGGGGGACAGGGTTTTGGTTACTGTTTGCAAGATAGCTCATATAATACCATGTTATCACCAAGCTGAAGATTACTTTGTATTCTAATTGTCCATTCCACCTTAAACGGTGCAGCAGTTGCAATCAGGTGCCTACCAGTATAAACATCACTCTGCATGCAACTGCTGCACCATTTAAGGTGGAAATGGAAATGCAAATCAAATTTAATGTCATCTTTACTGATGTTTAATTGGTTCTGTGCTGGATCAGTACTGCAATGAGGTAGAACACTTCCTGAGAATTATATTAATTGGCTAAATTGATTTAAGGATATATTTTCCCCCAAACAATTGATGGAAAGAAAAAAAAACTTTATGGATAGGAAATAAGTTAAAAAAAGCAAAGTAGTGATTGTGTTGGTAGTCTTGACTTTTGAGGAGGAGGTTTTCCAGAGCTTTCTGTTGATGTCAGCGTTTGTTGTGTTTGGTGTGTCTGCGTCACTGCTGTCTAAGCTGATGTGTTAATTAATGATCCTGAAGCAGAGATAATTAATGAGAAGTCTTGATTAATTACAGTGTGATGTGATGCTTTAAACATGGATGTGAAAGTGGAGGTCACATGGATCCAGGCTGGTCCACTCTACAAGGCTTTGAGCCTTCAGCAAGGGTTTGTGGGGGGGAGCTGGATAAGGCTTCAGAGGAAGTATAACTGCTGGCTGGTGTCCAAGTGCCTGTTAGGTTTTAGCATTCATGCTTATTTGTGCAGCTACTGTTAGAATGTGTGTGTGTGTGTGTGTGTCTGATCCAGCTCCAGAAGGGCTAGTGATGTTTTTGTTGAACGAGGGCCCTCATACAGCCCTCCAGACTGGTATTAATAGGACGAGTGCCAGGTCTACCACCTCTCCCTCTCTGGCAGCTATGCCTACATCCAGAACGTCCAACACACACACACACACACACACACACACTTACTTGTTTTTATTCAGTGTCAGGACTTGGGGCCAAATACAGTACTGTCCAAAAGTTGTAGGTGCCCGAGGAAGCTATTGATCTAGGCAGTGTTTACTTGCTCATACACTGCCACGTGAAAAACGTTTTACACAATTCAACGTATTCACAACATTTTTTTTTTTTTTAACTGTTGATCAGTTTGGCTTTATAGCTCTCGAATATCAGAAATCCAGAATTTCATATTAGTAGAATATTTCATCTAAAGTTTGAGTAAGTTACTAATGACACTGTGTCAATAATAAAACAAAAGAATTTTGAGATGTTACTGCCGTAATGAGTTTATAAAAATGACAATTAACTTTTTTAATTAAATGATGAATACAAACTTCATACTTCATAACTTCATAATAGTCTACATTTTGGAAATGCACTAGAATAATAATGTTAGGAAATATAAACTTAATGTTAAATTGTGCAAAATAATTTATATACATTTTTATTATTATAATAGATTTGAACATTTGTTATTATATTCATTATTACTCATTATTTTACCTATGTACAGTACCAGTCAGAAGTTCTCATTCAATGGTTTTATTTATTTATTTTTTATTCATTGTAAATGAAGAGTCATCCAGACTATGAGTGACCACATAAGGAATCATGTAGTAAACTTAAAAGTGTTAAACAAACCAAAAAAATGTTTTACATTTTACTTCAAAGTAGACACACAACTGATGTCCCAAACACATTAAGAGGCAAGAAAGACACAGCTGTTAACTGAAAGTCATTCCAGGTGACTATCTCATAAAGCTGACTGAGAAAATGTAAAATATAAACATTCTGGTTTGTTTAACACTGTTTTGTTTACTAAATAATTACATATGTATTTATTCATTGTTTAGACTTTAGTATTAATCTACGATGCAGAACATTTTAAAATAATCTGAAAAACCACTGAATGTGTGTCCAGACTTTTGACTGGTACTGTACATTGTTATAATAACATTTTTATACAATGAGAAATTGCAGCTGACATGTTTAAAAAAAAATAAATATAAAAACAAAAAAGTAGTGTTTGATATTGACATATGAAAAACTAAAAAATATGTAAAACTTTAAAAACATTTTTTTTCCAACACTGTAAATACCAGCTGCCCTTTAACATTGAGAAGATTTTGTGATGAATGGACTAAGAGAAGTGGTCCAGAACTACACAGTGGAGCTAAAGTAATACAAAGTGAGTAAAATAAGAGCATTTAATTGCATTAAAGTGAAATGATTGACGTGATGTTAGCTTCAGGAAGTTTTGTTACAGTTATATGTATATAAGAACTTTCTACTTCCTCACAGTTCTGCAGCAGTGTTCTAGACAAAGTGCTTTGACATTTGGCACAGATATTAGAGAGTCACCTCACCCACCAATGAGTAGAACTCCACACATTAGCTATTAGGCAGAGAGGAAAGATTTAACATAACCCTCAATCACCAGATGCTCTCTTTAAATGGAGTCTTTGTTAAAAGCCCTTAGCCCTGATAATGTACAGTATTTTTTTTTTTTTCCTACAAAGTCGAGACATTTTTGTTTAGAAAATGTACAAAAACAAGGACGCACACACAGACTGACACAAATACACCCGGGGCTGAAGGTTGCGATGAGCTGAGTGTAATGTGAAACCCTGAGGGACCTGTGGCTGAAGCCATGTGGAGCTAGATTTCCGAGAGCTGATAGCAGAGCTTCTAGACCGGAGCTTTTAGAAAAGCTTCCACGTTTTGAGCTTATTGCTCCAGAGCTGCTCGCTGAGCTGCTCGTTTAGCTCTCCTGCCTTCCCGAAATCTGCAGCGACCTTGACGCTCCAGCGACTGTGAGGAGAGAGTTTCATCAGTTCAGATAGGCCACTCGATTACAAATGACTTTGAAGTTCTGCTGCTTTATAAAGTCTTATTCTGGTGATATTCATATGACATCACACAAAGAATGTCTCTCTCTCTCTCTCTCTCTCTCTCTCTCTCATTCTTCCTGTTGCTCGTCCGTCCTCTGTTCAGATCAGTAGGGTATTGAGCAGTGCTGATGGCGGAAAAATGCCTATTGTCAGCTGAAAGAGGTGAGGTGCTGGAGAAATGCATTTCTTTCGTTTCGTACTGATCCCCTCCTCCATCTCTCTCTTAGTCTTTTTTTACTCTTTTTAGAGGGATGACAAAAGCCTTTCTCTCGGCCCTGTGCCCCCTCACCTCTCAGCACATTTTTTCTTGTCGTTCTTCATCGGTAGCACTCACTTTCAACCTTCTGTGTCCTTTTTTTTTCCCTAGTGTTCTTCTCTCTCTCTCTCTCTCCATCTCCCTCCTTCTCTCTCTCTTTCTGTATTCACCTGCCACTCTCCTCGGTTGGGGGTCTCACTAATTATTCTTCCCTCTCCCCCTGCTCTCTCTCTCTCTTTCTCTCTCACTCTGTTACAGACACCTGGCTTAACTCAGCAGGGCATCTCTCCATCCATCCCTCACTCCACCCTTTCTTCTCCTTCTTTTCAGACCCTCTGCCCCTCCTCTCTGCTCCTTTGTTTTCTTCTCTAGCAACACTAGAAGTATGTATTGTTTTTTTTTGTTCCTTCCTTTTTTCCGTCTGTCTTGTTTCTTTCTTCCCTTCTTTGTTGTTCTTTTCCCCCACTTTCTCTTCTCTTTTTCATGCCTTGCTCTAGTTGGTTGCAGTCCAGACCAAGTTTCCACGTAGTGTCTTTTCAATTTTATCCTCTCCTCCATCTCTCAATGTCTCTCTCTTATTCTCTCTAATTCTCACTGTCTCATTTTCTCTCTTTCTCGTATCTCTTATTCTGTCATTCTCTCGTTCTTGCTCTCTCACTCTGTTCCATTCTCTCTTGTTCTCTCAGTATCTCCCTCATTCTCATACTCTTATTTTCTCTCTTATCTCTTTCTTTCTCATTCTCTCTCCTAATTCTCACTCATTCTCTTTCTCTTTCTCATTCTCTCTTTCCGTGTCACTCAGTGAGTTAACAGTTAACACAGTCAGCAAGTTGAGCATGAACTTTGTATTCAGTGAGAATGAGATGAATAATGATCAGCCGTGTCTCGAGAGAGAGAGAGAGAGAGAGAGAGTCAGGAGGAGTGAGAGAGGGTTGGGGTGAGTGAAGGATGTGGAAGGTTCTATTTTCTGTTTCTCGTCTGCGGTGTGTTGTGTCTCTCTCTTGACTCCTCAAACACAAAGGAGAGAAAAGTGATATTTTTAGTGCCTTTCATATCTGATTATCATAAAGATTTGGGATTTGAGGAATCTGTTTAGCGTGAGTGTGCATACATAAATATATATTTGTAACTTTTCACTGTGTGTGTGTGTGTGTGTGTGTCTAGCACGGTCATGGTGGTATTCCTCTCCTGGGACTTGTGTGATTTACACGCCGCCACATTCTGGAAAAACAAGCCATTCTCGACCCCCCCACACACCCCCTCCTCCACCCGCTGCGCTGTTCATCTCTTCTTTCCAAATGTATTCCCTCTCTTTATTTATCCTACATCCCTCGTTAATGCAAATGAGTGAAATGAGCAGCTCTGATCGCGCCTGCGGACCACCACTCCACTCCCAGCCCCTCGAGTCATCTCCCGCCAGAGACCCGTCAATCAAATCGCCGCCTGTCTGTCACGGCAGCTGACAGGAAGTGCTCCTGAGAGGGCCGTTTCAAAGGCAGCGACGTGATTGGCTGGGAGCTGAGGTGGATTTGGAGTGGAGTCTTCAAACAGGTTTTGAACTTTATCCAGTATGAAACCACTTATGACTTTTACTCAGTATGAATCGGAGATGAAAGTGCAGGGAAAAGTAGCCACTGAGAGAGTATTGGAAGGAAGTTAAATAAGGTATGCACGGCATACACACACACACACACACACACACACACACACACACACGTTGGCAGTGATGAGAGCAGAAATTGGCATGACGCCGTTCAATATCCTGACGGGAGTGAGAAGCAGAGGTGTTGGTGCTTCAGACAGCAGTCTTTTTTTTCTTTCTCCATCTCTCTCTTCCTCCTCTCTCTCTCTCACACACACACTCTTTCTCTCAATTTTCCTCTTCTTTCTTTTCCATCCATCTCTCTCTATATTTTCTTTAATTTTTGCTGTTTTTCTCTTCCTTCTTAATCTTTCTTTTCCCTCTCCTTTCCTTTCTCTACATTCTCTTCTTTCTCTCTTGCTGTCTCTCTTTCTTTTACTGTCTCTCACTTTCTCTCCCTTTTCCTTCTCTCTTCTTTTCTATTCTTTCTCATTTTCTCTTCCTTCTTTGCTTATCTTTCACTCTCTTTCTCTTGCATTTTTTTTCTCTCTCTCTATGTATTCTCCCTTTCTCTCCATCTTTCTCACTCTCTTCCTTTTCTGTCTCTTTCAAACTTTTTTTTTGCTCCTGCTCTCCATCTCTGTCTCTCTCTCTCTCTCTCTCTCTCTCTCACTCTCTAACTGTTGATTTTACCACAGGGCTGCTTGACCTCGTGGTCGTGCTGGGACTGCAACCTGACCACAATAACCTCAGCAGAGAGAGGGAGAGACGGACAAATAGAGAGAGAGAGGGAGAGAGGGAGTGTGTTTAGAATGCATAAAGAGTAGTAGAGAGTATGAGGGAGAGTTAGAGCTCCAAATCCCCCAAATCACTTTCAGCTGTGTGGGCAGTGCGGGGGCTGATTTGTGAAGGCGGTTTTTTTGGAGCGGCGGTGGACTCCGGGCCGCGGGGTGTGGAATATCGGCCTGTCGTCACTACAACCTGCACACACACACTCACAGGCCCTTACAGACAACCCTGTGCTCTCACTGCAGCTCCAAACACAGCATCCACTGACCACACGTCCTCTTCAATCTCCTTCAATACAAGACCATTCAAGAGGCTTCTGAATTAGTCTTTTATTCAGTGGAGACATAACCTGTGTAAAAGTAAATATAATCTGGACTTTTACAGGTTAGATACATGCACATCTATACAAGTGAACAAGTGTGTTCAATAAATACTTTTCTATGTGGGGATAAAGTAGTGACTCGTGTGTGACTCAGATCTGGTCTTTCAGGGCTGTGTGAACAAGGCAAATCTAACCTTTTCAAATCAGATTTGAGTCAATTTCATATGTGGTGCTAGATAGAGGTGTTGAAATGAATCATATAATCGATGCATCGAGATGCAGGCGTGGGCATTTCAGCATCGATGCAGTTACAGACCATAATCGATTATAAGGTGAAGTCATTCGTTGCATACGTAATAGAAAAAATAGTGGCGATAGGTCGTGAGGGTGAGATTAAAAAAGCACCAAATGTTTTAAAAGCCAAAATATGGACACATTTTGGATTCTTTGAGCTGACTGGGAAGCACAAGCTGGATTATATACAAGCTTTGTATATAATCAAATGAACCTTTTCTAAACCAAAGATGGAGAACTGAAGACCAGTGTCCTGCACAGACTGGGGAAATAGAAGAAGACAACAAACTACAACCACATCCTTTACTACACTATACTTGTTATGATGAAGCCAGAATACAGCCGCTTAGCTTTGTGTTTGTGTTAGCTTGTTGCTCGAGTCCAGTGGTTGCAGTGTTAGGGACTGTCTCACAATTACCAAATAGAATAATACAGAAAATTCATGTCCAGCTCGTGATGCATCGCGATATCGAATCGAATCGTTGACATGATAGTCGTGATCGAATGGAATTGTGAGATCTGTGAAGGTTCTAGACACCGCTAGTCTAGATCAGATATGTATCTGGTTTGTGAACATGTGACTTGAATGTGACGTCAGATCAGATTTCATGTCTTTTTGTCTGTACACATGCGTGTAGTGCTGAGGCATTGCTGGCTTCACTCCTGTTTACAGCCGACTGGTTTTTATTCACCTCCTTCACCTGATTATGTACGTTCACTGTCCTCCTGAGCAAAACACCATCACATATCCGCTACTAACACGTCTGTTTTACCAGTTTTAAGAGAACCATCATCTCATAAATGCAGGGTTGCCAGATCTTTGGAATCCTAAATCCCTCACAAAAAGCTGAAACTAGCCCAAAATCTAAAGTGTCCAATCACAGGCGTTTTGAAGAAGCTTTATAAAGTAAATCTTCTTGTAATCTTACTTTGTCGTTCATTTTCTTTTTTATTTAGTGCAAAAACCCTGCATCCCATCACCTCTGAAGTGCTACCAAAGACTGCATTTTTGCAAACCTCACAACTCTATACAAATGTAAAATTTTGTTGTTGGTGACTAAGGCAATGTAAATAAATATATCAACGCATGTCCTTTCAGAGACTGACTGATTCATTCATATTACAGACAGATAGAAATCACTTAAGTGTATGAATGTGAACCATCAAAAAGAAAGAAATCTAACTAGAGTAATGAGGCTTTTAATGTAAACGTATCCTTAGTAGTATTTCTCGTACAGCTCCAGAGACAGGTATATCACACCTGGTGATTATTTACCTGTTCCTGAGCCCACTTTAGATATCTGAGTGACAGATGTGTTTATTAGCAGCAGTACATACTGTCATTTGGCCTGTTTGTAATTCTGCTCAGTTCTTCACGTGCAGACCACCATTCAAAGGTTTTCCCAAGTCGCAGCAGTAACTAGTAACGACCCCGACGCCATCTGGAGGAGTATGTATGGCTGTTTATGAGCCTGATGGATGCTCTCTGGCCTTCCAGAGCCAGAAGGTCCTCAGTATGATTGTCAGGTGAGACTGCGGACAGTGGGGTGTCTGCTTCGGACCCTGGTGGCCTCCGGCTGACTTTGGCCCTCACTAACCTCTCCTAATCAGACCGTTAAGTTTGAGAGAGTGAGTTTAACCTGGTGCCAGCTCCCCTGAGGAACTCACACATACACACACTGAAGCTGAAGCTTAAAGAGTCACATATACAAAGACCTACACACACACATACATACACTGTGACACCGAGGCTAACGGTCAAACACCAGCTGAGCTGAAAGAGGCACTTGAGCTTCTAAATGCACCTCACACCCCAGGAATCCACACACAGCTAGACTGTGTGTGTGTGTGAGGCCTCTCTCACTTTCGCCTGGGCTGCTGATCCTCCATCAGTCCTCACCTCCCTAAAATGACTTTATGGCTCTAATTCACCACAACACAAATCATACACACTCACACAGACCACAGCTATTCAAGCAGCAGTGAGAATATACGGCCACTTTACATTACTGACATCTCCCTCCCTATACACACACACACACACACACACACACACACGTGATATTCCCTTCACTCATGTAGTACTGTAGCTGTACTGTACGGTAATTAAACACCTAAACCTATTAAACATACACACACAAACACACACACACTACTTTTATGGTAATGTATGTTTACACATACACAAACATATAGGGGAAGAGAGAGTGAGCTGGAGATGGAGGTATAAACAGAGAAAAATACAGAACATTCCATGTGATTTATCCTTAATTCATCCTTGCAGTTGTTCTGTTGCTGTACTCTTTAACTCATTGAGGTTTATTAGACTTTATGCTTAATTAACTACTTGAAAAACAAGGCAGGCTGGTTATTCAGTTATAAGAGTGAGGAATGCAAGTCTGGAACTACCAGAGTTTCCACTGAGCTTAAGGAGGTTAAATGGAATAACAAAACTAGAGCATTGCTAACAGTTATAATTAATTAATTACATGTGCATTAAGTTTTCAGTCACTATCAGCAGGTTTGAGGCTGACAGACAAAAAAAGAGAAAAAGAGGACAGGTGGTAAATTCTGGGTGACCCCAAACTTTTGGGTGGCCTGACAGACACGGGAAAAGAGAAGAAGAGTATAGAACATCAGATTTGATTGATCCTGAATTCTTGCTGTAGTCCAAGTGTGGAGATGCTACATCAGTGTTCTCATAATATAGTTATAACAGTATATAACTATAGTCATACATAGTTCTGTAGTTATAATCTGACTATAGTCCTGCAGTCATTTTGGTGTACTGTTAAAATGATGTGACTTAACTCATTACAAAATAAATCATATTTATATTCAATTTATAGTCATAAAAACTCTTCTAATGCCAAAAGATTCTACAGTAGAACTACTAGTGCATCTACAAAAATTTAGAATATTGTGAAACTTAAAAGTTAAACTCATATTTCAGATGCGTAACGTAAAGTTACATATTTTTGGCCTTGTTGTAATGTTGGTACTGATAAAGTAATTTAACTTGAAATAAAATGAGATTCTGGACTATGAGACTGATCAATATTTCTAATCAACATTATATTTTGAGGTTTTAAATAAGACAGAAAATATTGACAGTGTCATATTAAAAATTTATTTTATTTAGAAAATCTAATATATTTGATATTAATTGCACATAAAATGCAGCCTTTTTCATTTATTGTTGATACAGTTTTATTAGTAATATACTCAGACACCAAATAAATTATTCTAATGATTCTGGATTTCGGATTTTCATGAGCTATAAGACAAACTGACCAACATTTTTGTCAAAACGCTGTGGAGGACTCAGATGCAGCGTAGGTTAAAAAACAAAGGGTTATAGCTGAACTGAAACTTGAAACAAAAACTTGACTTGACTATGATTACAACTGTGAGATAACTAGACAAAGAAGACTAGACTGTGACTATGACATGCAACTTTACTTGACTGTGGCAACAAACAATGACTCACAAAGACTGTGAAACATGAGGGAGCTAAATAGCAACTTACTTACAACATGAGAAAAGACAGGGCTGAGAGCAGACAAGACTCAGGTGCTGACTATTAACGAGACAGGATGACATGACGAGGGTGGGGACATGGAGACATAAGGTGAATATAAACATAAAAGCACATGGAGACAAGATGGCGCATGGCAAACATAAACAAACAAGGAGCACGAGGACAGAGGCAGGGCCAGGGACGAGGCAGTGGCGGGAGGGTAACAATTTTTTTGTACTCAACATTCTGAGGTTTTAAGTAAGGCATGAACAAAAGTTTGTGACATTCAAAATAATTTCATTGTTCATAATTGAATTAAAAAAATTAAACTGTCATATATTTTATATTCATTACACATAAAATGCCACATTTTTAAGCATTTGGATTTCTGTTTTAATGTTGATCAGTTTGGCTTATAGCTCATGACAATCAGGAATCTAGAATTTCAGATTATTAGAATATGTACTAAATTACTGTTCAAACTGTATCAACATTCAAATGAAAAAGGCTTGAAGTGTCACTTCACTTGTTTTTGATGTTTGTAAAGTGACGCTGTAAGACAAACTTTTCATCCCAGAGTGAAATGTTTCCTCTCTGATTTAAAACCTCAAATGTGGTGGTGATTAGAGAAGAATCTGCACTTGTGTCAGAATTCCTGTGCTTGTTCCAATGAGCCACATGTGAGAAATAATGAATCAGAACTGACACTGTGCTTTAGTCCTGGCCTGCAATAGCTGTGATTTCTGAGGGTTAAGTTAATTAGGGTAGATTTCAGATGGGGTGTGTGTGAAGCCCCTCGGTGTGGTATCGGATGCCATTTGTCATGAACAGACACTCGAGACGGGCCAGCTCGTCTGGCATGGTGTGCGCATCCTGTGTCGCTGTGGTTACAGCGCTCGTGATGCGGAGGAGATGTGACACCGACGCTGCGGCAATCTGGACCGCCTCTGGACCAAGAGTGGGGGGCGAGGGGAGGGGGCAGTGCAGCAGCAGAGGCAAGGACACACTTACCTTCAGAGTCCCACAGAGACACACACATCACTCACTCACACACACACACACACACACAGCTTTTATCTCTACTCACCTTCCTTTTGCATATGCATACTTACACCACTCTTTAAAAATTCATTTATTCATTTTCTGCTCACTTACTTTAGTCTGTCTTCAATCAAGCCCTTCTCTCAGTTTAGTCTTTATTCTTTTCTCTTTCTTCCTCCCTGCTTCCCTCAGACTCTCTCCCTCCTCTCCCTCTCCCTCTCTCCTTTCTTTCTCCTGAGCACCCACTCTCTCCTTTTCTCACTCCTTTCTCTTCTCCCTTTTTCTCTGCCTCTCTCTTTCTCTTTGCCTCTCTGTCTTTCTCCTCTCTTTTTCTCCCTCGCTCTCTCTCATTTTCTCTCACCTTTTTTCTTTCTCACTCTTTCTCTCTGCCTCTCTCTTTTTTTCTCACTCTCTCTTTCTCCCTCTTTCTCTCTGCCTCTCCCTCTCTATCTCCACTCATGTCAGCGTTTCACCTGCCCTCTTCTTTTCTCTCTCCGTCTTGCATCTCTCTCCTCTTTCCTTTTCTCACTCTTCTCTCTTTCTCCCTCTTTTTCTCTGCCTCTTTCTCTTTGCCTCTCTCTGTCTTTCTCCTCTTTCTATTTATTCCTCGCTCTCTCTCTCTTTTTCTCTCTCACCTTTTTTCTTTCTCACTCTTTCCACATCTTTCTCTGTATCTCTCTTTCTTTCTCTTTTCTCTTTTCCTTTTTCTCACTTCTCTTTGCCTCTCTGTCTTTCTCCTCTCTATCTATTTCTCCTCCTCTCATCTTTCTTTTTCTCTTCTCTTCTCTCTCTCTCTCGCTCGCTCTCGCTCTCTCGCTCTCTCTCTCTCTCCATATGGAAACTATTACTCCTGCCGTTCTTCTCACCACAAACATTCCAGCGGCACTTCCAGCTTTCTTTGACTTTATTTCAACCTTGTATGCTTAGTCGGGCTACTATTCTCTCTCTCTCTCTCTCTCTCTCTCTCTCTCTCTCTCTCTCTCTCTCTCTCTCTCTCTCTCTCTCTCTCCTCACTTTACTTTCAGTCACTCTAACTCATTTTCTTGCCATTTTCATAATTCATAAGTTTGTCCACTGAAATCGTGTGATAATTGCCCACATGTGAAATAAGCTGTCATGCATATGAATTTCAGCACATTACTGCCACATGTGTATGTATGAGGGGGGTTTATGGCCCACGGCTATAATTGCTAAATAAAATGAATTCCATATGCAATTACTTGTAATTCTACATGATGTGATTGTATGTAGTCATTATGCCTCAGCTTTGTCTCGCTGAGTGTTTGGGTCTCACTCAGCAGTGTGCATGAGAGATAAAGTGTGTTCATTTCTCAAGTCTCTCGGTGGGCTGATAAAGTGAGAGGTGATCGGGGGAGTTGTTCAGGTGAGATGCTCAAGACAAAGCTCAGGCTGTAATCTGCCTCAGCAGAGGAGGGAGAGAGGGATGGAGGAAGAAGAGATGGAGAGCAGGGCAGGAATATTAAAGTCTACAGGTGTTTGATGTGTAATCTCATTTCTTTGGTTTGCAGTGAAGGGGCTGGAGTCTGTATCCTGATGCATAAGTACTTTACTCTTCTTCATGTGCTAATACTCACCTTAACTTCAGGCTTATTATCCAGCTATTGTTCTTCAAGAGTATTACCTAGAAACTACTGCCAGTCATCCAGTAACTACTATGACATGAATATGTGAGGAATAAAAGTGTGGGCTTTCATCCAGGTCTCTTAAGGTTGTTTGTATTGGAGACCTGATAAACCCTATTTTAATGGCTTTTGTAGATATAATCTTTGTATATAATCAAATGAACCTTTTCTAAACCAAAGATGGAGAACTGAAGACCAGAGTCCTGCACAGACTGGGGAAATAGAAGAAGACAACAAACTACAACCACATCCTTTACTACACTATACTTGTTATGATGAAGCCAGAATACAGCTGCTTAGCTTTGTGTTTGTGTTAGCTTGTTGCTCGAGTCCAGTGGCTGCAGTGTTAGGGACTGTCTCACAATTACCAGAAAATATGTTAAGTGTTTCAGTGTCTGTAGCCAGTGACACTTACATTAAACACACAAAACATCCTTGTAGCTTATATCATTCATTTTAGACATTTTCGTGATTGTTTAATTAAGTATTAGTAATAATGTAACACACATGCACGTTCATACATATTCATATATTATTGTCTTGTTGTGTCATTTTCCTAACATTTATTTTTATATACAAATATAAAAGAAAAATCAATTAAACTCATGTTATTAAACATAATGATGTCAAACCAATATATTAAAATACTACTTTTTACATTTTCTACATTTTCTAGAATTTTTTTTTATAAAATTAAACGCAGAGACCACTTCACAAAATGAGTGGTGACCATATTATACTAGGAAATAATTGTATTTATTGGATTCAGTCATATAAACAACTCAGCTTCAGGCAATGACATGAAAATCACATTTGTCCATGCAGTAGTGATGAAGCTTGTTAAATATATATATATTATTATTATTATTTCTGATGTTGTTGTATTGAGTCCACAGCTAAATTAACCAGTACATGCTAGACAACATATAACCTTAAACTAAATAATAAACCACTAAAATCAGCACACTGCAGCAAATTAAATAGCACAAATACTAAGAACCGTTAGGTATTCAGAAGATTCTTTTGAGTGTTTATGGCTGTATATAGAACCAGTGACTTTACCAAAGAGCTACTTTAAGAGTGGAAAATTACCAAAATATGCAGGAATCCAGTCCTCCAGCCCTGCAGTTCTCACATGTGTTTACTTTCCTTTACCCGCATCAAATCTTATGTTTTTTAATTCATGAATCCCATTAAATATAAACATATTGTACTGATATGTAATCAGAAGTGTTGGAAAGCTTTGTGAAATTCTAGAATGAAAACTACTCTACGAGCTGTAATATCTAAGAAAATACTTCAGCATTAGAGCATCTCCAAAATGACCCTATTGTGTAAAAAGATTCATTTGTGTTCATACTTTAATTAAAAAGGTCAACAATTTTATATTTAAAGAGTGGAATGTAACAGTAATAACTACTGTCGTCTTTTTCACTTTCTCCTGATCTCCTCCTCCATTTGCTTTTCTCACTAACTCCTTGCCGTTTTCTCTCCTTTTTCCCCTGTATCTCCCCATCCATCTCTCTCTCTCTCTCATTTTGTGCTTGATTCTCCCCCCTCCTTCTCTCTTTCATTCTCTCTTTTTCTCTTCTCTTACTTTTCTTTTCTCCTTGTATCTCCCCCCTCTCCTTCTATTTCTCTCTCTTTCTTTCTCTCTTTCTCTCTTCTCTCTCTCTTCTCTTCTTCCTGTATCTCTCTCTCTCTTCTTTTCTCTCTTTATCTAGCTCCTTTCTCTCCCTCTCTCTTTCTCTTTCTCCTGATCTCCCTCTCTATTTCCTTCTCTCCCCTCTCTAAGACCCTCCTCTACACACCTGTGCATGAGCTTGTTTCTGGGCCCAGCTCGAGTTGCCTGTATGGAATCTTTGAAATGCAAGAGTGAAGAATGAGAGAGAGAGAAAATGAGAGAGGGATGGGGGGTGTAATGAAGGAGAGAGAGATGAGGGTCAGTGGAGGAGGGGTGGACATGGTGAAACTAACACTTGGTTCTTTTCTGGAGCTGTCAGGGTCGTGGAAGGGCGTCGGTCGAGTTTGACAAAATGATGTTTCTGCCCTCATAAAAGAGCCGTGTACACATACACACACACACACACACACACACACACACACACTCACACACACACTTCTCTGTCACCTCTGGCCCCTCCATCCCCCAATCCATGTTTCAAAGTGTGGCCGAATGAATACCGCCATTGTTGCACTGAAAAGAGAGTGAGAGTGAAGGGAGGGGCGAGAGAGGGATGCTGGTTAAGGAGAGAGAGAGAGAAGCTGAATGTTTATGATGAAGGGACTGGTTTGAAGACATGCATTATCCTGTGTGTAATTATTGTAAACAGAACGATGGCGAAGTAATAATTTCACTTTAATCTTTGCTTTGAGGCCTGAGTGGCGGCTTTTGTGCGTTCTATTAGATTTGCTGTGATTTTCGGGGAAAAAGAAAAAAGAAAAAGAGACGTATGCGCACACAAACCCAATGGGTTTGTATTATTATAGGCCTCTTCTGAAAGGCCTTGTTTCACATGCACACATCTTCAGGCTTGTGCGCTTGCCCGTTTTGCCTCCGTCTCGGTGCTCATGTGCGCCTTTGTTTCTGCCATTGGACACGCGTGTTCACATCAGAGCCGTTTTCACAGCGCTCTCTGGATGTTCTCTAATTATTTGCAGAGCGCTTGCTTAACCTTGAACAGGCTCATTAGAAATTGTTGCTTGACAGTTGTTCAGTCATTGGGGGCTAATGTGTTCCTGTGCTCGAAATTGCCGTAATTACACGTTGGGGAGCTTCCTGTGAGTTTTCAAACTCCATGTTCACAAAGGCAGAAGTGAGCATACAACAGAAGGTGGAAGAAACTCAGTAATACACTGATCTGACGTACTGGATCAGTCTGACCTCATCTGTCATGACCAGAGCACATTCTACACTGCTGAGGGATACAATTCACTATATATTACAACAGCATTGTATTTTTTAATGGTATTTCATTTTCTAATACAAGCTAAATGATGGGGCAGCACAGTAGTGGACACTGTTACTCTCAGTACTCTATTAACCCTCTGGAGTCCACGCTGGAGTCCGCAAGCAGCATATTAACAAAATTCCACAAAAACAGTTACATAACTCTGAGATTTTATCCTAGAAAAACGAAGCATACCCAGATATCTTAAAGGGTCTACTTTTCAAATATATATAGCTATAGCTTGAATCTACATATATTTTTAGATATTTGTGAGAGGAGCTTAAATAAGCAGAGACACATTTTTCAGAGCAAGTCCGACAGCTGTGCATTTTTTCCCAAACAAATGCAGCAATCTGTCATTCATATGATAATGACATGGTAATTCCAGACATTCCATTGGTGGATTACCAGCCGTGGAATGTGCAAAGACCCACCATCAAACAAAGCAGCTCTCACCTGAACAAAAGACCTCTCACCTCACACCTCTCTCATAACAATTCAGTCTAGGAGCCACTGAATGAGTCAAACACGTCAGCTCACATTTCTTAAGCTTTAGGAATAAAACCACATACAATTTATAAAAACTGTAATTTGTAAAAAAAAAAAAAAAAAAAGTCAAAGCATGTCGGACTACATCAGAGTGTCTGAAAATCTCCAGGGGGTTAAAATCCGTATCAGGAGAGGAAAAGGGTTGAATTGGCGCATCTCTAGTTAGTAGACTGTATGTGAGAGAGACAGGGCGTGAAAGAGAAAATGTGTTTGAGTGAGATGGATGCAAACTTGTGGTAAGGGCACAGAAGGGAAGGTGAGAGAGAGAGAGAGGGAGAGGGAGGTGTGAAAGGGCTGATAAGGGAAGGGGTGTCAGTGGGAAGCTGCAGAGCTTTAGATCAGACTAGTGTGACTATGTCAACAGCACGGCCTGCACTCATCTAGCTCTCTGATTCTTTGTTGCTCTTTCTCTCTTTCCCTTTCTCTTCTTTCACCATGGCCACCTTTTACATTCCTCAAATGCACTAATATCTCTATTTTTTGCTTCTCTCTCTCTTTCTCTCTCTTTCTCTCTCTCTTCTCTCTCTCTCTCTCTCTCTCTCTCTCTTGCTCTGCATCTACTTAGTTTCTTCCCTTCTTGTTGTTCTTATTCCCTCATTCAAACTTCTCTCCAGTCTGTGTCACTCTTCCCTCACTATCTCTCCTTCAATTGGTCCCACAATCCTTTAGCCACGGTTCACCCAACCTACCCACCCTTCTCTCTCTCTCTCTTTCTCTCTCTCTCTTTAGGCAGTGTAGTCTACATAGACAGGATGTTTGCAGGATCTATTCTCCAGCACAAGTAGACTGTGACTGGGCCTCCCTCGGTCAGATAACAAGCAGAAATACACCTAACAGGAAATACTGCCATGTGCATAAGGTGTTAAGGTGCGTTAAGGTTGTCTAGCTGTGGAGGCTTATCTATAGTGCACCTGCACATTGTTTTTCTTTGGGTGACTCTGCAGTCATAAAAGGTTGTTGATTTTGTGTTTGGTTTTGGAGACATTTTCATAACTGTACGTAATGTTTGTGTTGGGTGCAGAGTTATGTAGTGATAAGTGAGCCCAGAGTGTGTGTTGTTGACTGTAAGAGTGAACAGGAAAAACTTCTGACCTGTCACCCAAATTTCAAAAATAATAATATACACTGGAGCAGTGGTTCCCAATCCTCATCCTGGGGCAGCCGGTGCCCTACAGATTAGAGCTTCCAACACACCTGACCCAACCAGACGGTTAAATAATAAGCCCTTCTTGAGTAGAAGTAGGTGTGTTAAAGCAGGACAACACAAAAAATATGCCAGGCATGGGGTGCTACTGGACCAAGGTTGGGAAACCCTGCAAGAGAGCTGCAAAAGTTTTAATGGAGAATTTTTTTTTACGCGATTTTCTCCATAATGTGTTTGGTGGCCAATCGACCCGCCCACTCATTGACTCTCCTGATCACTTGTAATGTCTCTGACTCTAGGAGAGTGCAGACTAACACAGTCCTTCTCTGATGCATGTGAAGTCAAGCTCCGCCTCTTTTACAACTGCTGCTGATACATCGGAGGAATGCGCAGGATCCCCAGTTCAGACCCCTGAGCCAGCTTGCATTACTTAGTAGTGCTGGGAGAAAGTGCCATCTTACCCACCCAGAGAGATCACCAGAAATCCATTTTTGTCTTTTCCGAGTGAGTGATTGCCCATCGGTCCGGTCCAAGGCTGATGGAAGACTGATTACTATTCTCTGCATGATGCTTCCCTGAATCAGCTGCCCACCAACAACCAACTACTGGACTTTCATATGGACTTTCTGGAGTTTTTCCTTGCCACTGTCGCCGTTGGCTTGCTCACCGGGGATTAGGGACTAATGATTTGATGTTTATTATTACTAACCCTGTAAAGCTGCTTTGTGACATCAGTTGTAAAAAGTGCTTTATAAATAAATTTGATTTGATTTGATCACGGCCAGTCT
This sequence comes from Crenuchus spilurus, assembly GCA_036984385.1. Lineage (NCBI taxonomy): Eukaryota > Metazoa > Chordata > Actinopteri > Characiformes > Crenuchidae > Crenuchus > Crenuchus spilurus. Next base: position 18,087 of record BRDA01031098.1, on the reverse strand, counting down.
TTACTCTCCCGGGCCCAGGGTGCCGATGGTAAGCAGCATGATGGGGATTTAAACTCGCGATTCTCAGATCACAATGACATCGCCTTAGTCCACTGAGCCACTTGGGACCCAGAGTACAAATATTTAAAGTTGATTGAGCTCAATGTTAATTCTACTATTTGGGTGATTCTTCAGTCACAAATTGACTGTTTCAGGTGATTCTCCATTCAGAATCAACCACTACAGGAAAGTCATCATCACCCATTTTATGGAACTGAGGAATGTATTTATTCTTTATTTATTACTGTATTTATCAACAGTTAACTTTCACATCAGCAATACAGTCTGAGCAGATCAACCATAAAACAAAGCACAATCATGGTTAACATAATAAATACCTGTAAAATGCACTCAAATGTAAATCAGTTACAAAGAAGGTAACTGATGACAAATAGTTAATTAGTTCATTAGCAGGAACCCACTAAGTACCTTGGGACGATTTAAAAAACATTACTTTTCAAATTCTGTGTCAAATTCTCTGCTAAACTCTACTTTCATGAACTCAAAATGATGAAATTGCTGAGCAGATAGATAGATAGTTCTTTATTGATCCCTTTAGGAGGTTCCTTCAGGGAAATTAAGGAGCAGACTGAATATTTGATTTAGTGTAACTGTTGACTGTATTTTTAAGCTGTATTTACTTAATACAGTTCACTCATTTCATCATTGGGGTCTACAGTGTACTTTATATGTAATAACAGTTTATACATTTGCGGATTGAAACTAGGCAACGAATGGTGCTCTACTCCTGATTTGCATATTCAATTTTCCAAGTCAGGAGCTTGATCTGAAATGATTGATGGCCCAGTGGAGAGACTGGAAACAGGGTCCTCTAATATTTATAAGACATTTGACTTTTACAACTCAGTACATTCACAACTGCTGTGCTGTTATAATTGTGTAAGTGATACAGACAGTAGCCAATGAGAAAGCTATGAGAGTGGTGACAGGCAGGAGGTGTGTCTAACACAGAGGGTGGAGCTGGATGACCTGCTTACTCAACACTGACCAATAAGAGTCTTTGTATAAAGTTTATAATGAGCCCGAACTTCAAAGCAGTTTTTACGATTTACAGCCAAGCTCCTGTACTGAAATATTTCTCTATCTCTCGCTGCAAACAGAACATTTGTGTTTTCTCATCCACAGTTTACATACTTGTGATGCTTTTTTGGGGCACATGATAACAGGAACAGGTCCAGTCCAGTTTCAGATGTGTTTATGTGAGCATGAGCGGTGGTGCGCTATTCAAGTCTGGAAAACATCTCTTTATAGGATCTTATATCAGACACATTATAAAAGATTAGACAGGTCATTGCTGGAAATATGCATGGAAAAGACTGTCATGCTCAACATGGCATCTGTAAGTCGCACCCTCATTGCCCTTGAGTTTTGAGTGTTTTGGTCTTTGGTATTTTTTAAATAACTGCCTGGTGACATACAAAGATGGCCGCCAAGTAAACAAACTTGACTATAAGGAGTAAAAATGTTTAGAACTTGATGGGAACAAAAAAAAACTTAATAACATTGGGACAGGGGCAATAAAAATAAGTGGTACTGATTTTAACAAATAGCTGGAGGAGCAATTTGCAACTAATTAACATGACTGGATATTTTTAAAAAGCATTTTAGAGATGCAGAAGTTTCTCTGAAGCAAAGATTGGGAGCAGTTCATCAGTTTGTGTAAAACTGCATTAAAAATTCCTGAACATTTTCAGAAAAATTTTCTTCAATGTACAATTGCGAAGACTTTGATATCCCACCATCTACAGTACAGAATATTATCAAAAGATTCAGAGTCTGTAAAAAGTCCTGTGCACAAGGGACAAGACTGACAGTCAATGCTGGATGCTTATTATCCTTACATCTTCAGAGGGTACCGCATTAAACCTTTGGAGTCAGTGGACGCACCTGCGGGAACAAAACCAAAATTTCACATAAACACAATATAATTCTGCGAGATGTTATCCTACAATAAAATTAAACATTCCCCAAAAACCTTAAAGGGTCTATTTTTCACATATATATATAGATTAAATCAAAATGTATTTTTAGATATGTGTGAGAGGAGCTTAAATAAGCAGAGACACATTTGTGAGAGAGAGTCACACAGTTTTCCTGCCAAATGACACAATCTGTCACTCATATGATAATGACATGGTAATTTCAGACATTCCATTGGTGGGTTCCAGCGGCAAGGAACTTGTGATATGTGTATTTAAAAAAACCTCTTACCTGAGGTGATCCTAAACAAAAGAGCTCTCACCTGAATGATCACACCTATCTCATAAATTTAATGTAGGGCTAGTTGCTGGGGAAAACAGAGTGTCAGCTCACATTTGTTAAGCTTTAGAAATAAAACCACATTTCTAAAAACTGTAATGAGCAGTGTGTAGCCAACACCTCTGTTTATTCAGTTCTGAGCTCAAAAGTCTTGACTAGAAATGTTTAGAGTGTTTTTTTTGCAATATATCAGCACATCTGAAAACAGGTTTTTAGAAAGTCTAAGTTTAGAGCAGATTTAATCAGAATATAAATTTATGACACTCTTACTGTTTTGACACTGTTGTTGCTGAGTTTGTGCTGAACAAAAGCCTGAGTAACACTTTGGGAAAAGATCATTTTAAAGAGGGTAACCTGCAAACAAGAAGACTGTTGTTAAAAGAAGCGGGGATACTCTGGTTTAATGGTTTATATATAGTTCCAAAGGTTTTTGAGATGTGTTGCTGCCATCAGATTCTAAATGAGAATTTGTCACTCTTATCTGCCACCAAACAGCTTTAACATGTTAAAAACAATTATTTCAGATGTTTTGAACACTAGTTTATATCATATCAGCACAGTTTTGTCAGTAATTTCTGTAATTTGGGTGGAAATGTCCTTTTGTTAGAAGTTGTTTAGAATTTAGAAACAACTAGCCCTTTCCTGCCAAATGTCCTCACATGTTTGTACTTTTAGCTGCTATTGTGGGTCCTCCCTCTGGTCAGCTTGAGAGGAATAAATAGAATACAACACTCACACAATTGTATCTTGTTACATTAGCCTCAGGTTAGCTCAGGCAGGTCCTCTGGAGCTTCATTAGCTTTCCACTTCCATTCATGTGCTAATACGTAAACTGCTTCAGAACAGGACTGACTGCTTCAATTAGTTTACATGTAAATACGTTCTGCGGGGGGTTTAACGGTGAGAGAGACCTCCCTCATCTAAGAGCAGGGTCACTTACCAAAATCCTGAGCTCTGTTACTGAGATAGGCCTTCAGAACTGCTCTGGGATCAGTGTGTACAGGGCAGCTGGCGTCAAAGCCTGGGAGAGGTGTTGAAATGATAATTAGGCCTCAGTGCTTTGAGTGGGTTGGCCTGCACAAAGGAGTCACACATACTTCCACGTTTGGAAACATGTTGATTAGGGTTGTTTAGGTAAGCTGAGAGACAAGAAGGGAGGAAGAAAGGCCTTTGCAAGAGAACGCAGCTTTTTGAAACTTTGCTTTCATGTGTGCTGAAGGCTAACATGTACGTTATGGCGGAGCTGATGAATAGGGAAATTAAAGAGTAAGACGACTGAATGAATAGAGGAACAGAATGAGTGTACATCTCTGTATGTGGGTGATCACAGTATGGCGGAGTTTGCTGCTGTCACTTCTGTTCAGCTGATACTGAGTCTCTGAATTCCTGAAGTACCTTATAGAGTCCACAGACAAGGCCTGGAATGTGTGTGAGGCTGTGTTCAGACTATTAGCACACATCTGATTTTTGATCGTCCGGACAGTCGAAAACCACATCTGATTTTTGTGAATTTGATACAAACAACATTCAGAGATATATTAAAGCAGTCCAAAAACTGTGAACCTGGCAACCCTGAAGCCACGTCACCAGTGTGGCTGTAGTTACTGAAACCTTCGTTACCACAACAACCCAAGCAGATGGGTTTGTGATGTCAGCAAATCTGACCTGATCACTTAAAAATGAACAGTGTGGACAGTCATCTCAACTCTGATTTGCCTGCAGTCTGAACACAGCCTATGAGGCGGTCATATGATAATGATCAGTGCACCCTGTTATGCCTTTTGGCTGTCAGAACTTTTCGTTTAAGAGGAGATGCCTGATGGAGATGACTTCACATCAAACAAATAAAGATGCCCAGTAGTTTTATATCCCGACATTGACACTCTTTGAGACTTCCACACCCTGTCACTGACCTGTTGCATAAATAGAGCTCGGAGATTAAGGAGAGTTTCATTAAAAGAAGTGCGTCTTAGTGAATGAAGATGATAAATGATAACAGTGGCTATCTTAATGCCACGGTGACTCATAATAAAGAGCAATTAATCAAACTCTGAACCTGATTCATCTCAAAAAGGTTTTATTGGCATATTAAGGTAGCGAGTTGCTGAAGCTTTTAAATCAGTTCATCACTCATTAATCTGTGCAAGTAGACAGATAGGCATACATTCACTCATATCAAGTGTTTTGTCAGGAATGGACCAACAGGATTAGGTTCTGCATATTTATTTATATTCTATATAATACTGTTAAACTCTCTCTTTCTCTCTCTCTCTCACTCACTCACTCTCTCTCTTTCTCTCTCTCGCTCGCTCTCTCACTCTCTCTCTTGATCTTTCTCGCTCTCTCTCTTGCTCTCTCTCTCTCTCTCGCTCGCTGTCTGTCTCTCTTGCTCTCTCTTTCTCTCTCTCTCTGTCACTCTCTCTCTCTTTCTCTCGCTCTCTCTCTCCTGATCTCTCTCTCGCTCTCTCTCTTGCTCTCTCTCTATCTTGCTTTCTCTCTCGCGCTCTCTCTCTCTCGCTCTTTCTCTCTCTCTCTCTCTCGCTCTCTCTCTTTCTCTCTCTCTCTCTCTCTCTCTCTAATTTACAGTGGTTTAACATATGATGACACATGCTCCAACATACTTTTATATTTAAAAGTTTGCCTTTCAGTCAATAAAAGGTAAATAAAAAAGCAAAATTAACAATTAACTTAAGCCTCTGTTCTCTCTCTTTGTCAGGTTTAGTGATGATAGGGGCTATGTCCTGTACCCCCAAATCGGGGATCGCTTGGACCTCATCTGTCCGGCTTCAGACCCCCCTGGACCCAGAGCTCCAGCAGATTATGAGTACTACAAGCTGTATCTAGTGGCGTCACGGGATCAGGCTGACAGGTGTGAGGTGACCGGCACCCCCAACCTACTCCTGACCTGCGACAAACCCACCAGTGACATGCGCTTCACCATCAAGTTCCAGGAGTACTCGCCCAACCTCTGGGGACACGAGTTCAAAACCATGCAGGACTACTACATTATCGGTGAGTGGGAATGTTTACAACAAATCTGCTTTATTATGACTAGTAAACAGTTCAGCACATCATAGCAGCTCACATTTCACCACCGTCCCATTTGATCTGAGCTCAACATGAGAGTTATTGACAGACATTGTCTGTTTGACTAAAGGATGGATTTGTATAGGAGTGGAATACAAAAACTATATTTATCTAGTTAATTTTACTAGTGCATCATTAAAAGTGAGAATACTGTGAAAAAGGTCATATTTTTTGTTGTTTTATTGATTTTTTTGTTTTATTATTGATGCTGTTTGAACAGTAATGTGCTCAGATTTGGGATTTTTAGCCCCACTGATCAGCATTAAAACAAAACAGTACAATTAATATAAAATAATCTAAAACATAAAGGTTACTTTTTGAATTGTGAACACACATGACACTTTATCGTGATATTATAATGTTTTGCACTAGTATGTTATTATATTCATTTGTAAATAATCTATAACACTAACATACAGAGATGAATGATGTGTTTTAATACAATGATACATTTTTACACTTTTAGTGAGTGTGTGTGTGTGTGTGTGTGTGTGTGTGTGTGTGTGTGTGTTTATATACTGTATAACTAAACATATCCAGACAGACTTAAAATGTCAGCACTCTTAACTGACACAGATGCTCATCTATTCACACACAACTTGTATAATCTGCAAAACAGAATAGCATACCTGTCAAGTCTCCCGTTTTGGCCGGGAAACTACCGTATTTTACCCCTCTTTCCCGGCCTCATCCCATATTAATATTTTCCCATAAATTTCCCGTATTATACTTTTAAAAAAATTCCCGTGCCTCTCCAAACTGAAATGTCACTAACCTCGCGAGAACTGCCACCCAGGTATGGCATTATATTTGTGCCACAATTTTGAGCGCGCGTGCACGATGTTTTGAGCGAGCAATAAGACTTTTGTATACAAATAAGATAGTGTATACAAATCTCTCTCCTGCGCGCTCATCATTTCTCTCCCGCACGCTCAACACTGCCCTCGCGCGCGCTCAACATTTCTGATCAGCACACTCGCTTCGATTTGTACCACGCATGCGCATGAGCACGTCAGTTTTATTGAATTCATTGAATCAGAGTCATTTTTAGTGAAGGATGAAAACTTTTGCACTTTATTGATTTATTAAATGTATGTTTAATTGTTTGTTAAAAAGAAGTCATTTACATTTTCCACACTTTGCAGGATTACTTAGACGATGGGGAGCGCATATGCGTTAGCAACAGCAGGGTTGCCAGGTCCGCAAAAATCTCCATCCCAATGTCTGACATAAAGCACCCTATACAACCTGACACCAGCCTAAAATCTAGAGCGTCCAATCACAGATATTATTGTTAGCATTCTTATTTTTATTATTAGTAGTAGTAAATATAATGTAAAAACCCGAAAGTCAGGAATGTCCACAGCATTTCAGTGTCAACAAAGGTAGGCCTTTTAGATTCTGATCATCTAATTGTAAGTGGTTCACAGGTGGTTATTTTAGATTTCTTGTAAATCTGTCTGAAAATGTAAGGGATACTGAACCTCAGTTGGGATGGTGGGATGGCTCAAAACACGTGGCGGAAAATTTCCCTTATTTTTAAATCCAAAACTTGACAGGTATGCAAAATAGCAACACTGATTCAATGGGACACTCGAGCACCCACACGAGCCATCATACCCAATGCCAGGCTTCAGCTAGAGGGGTGTATAGCTTTGAGACAGGTTGGAGTGATGGATCCAGTACATTAGAGATCTAATGAACTACCGATCCAACAATTCACTTACAGCTGAATGCAATCAAACCCTCACAACAATGTTCTGAGAAGCTTTGAGGCCTGAGAGTAAACCCTGGGAGAGCATGTATTGTCTGAAGAGTCTGGCACATACAGGGGTGTGTTTGTGTTGAATTTCTGATGAAAAGTTCATGTTGCCAGCTCTGTGCTGGGGAAAGTGGCGGATTGTTGTTGGTCTATTTAAAGCTTTTCTGTCATTTAAAGGTTTGATGTCATTTTTTCCAGTGCATACTCGAGACAATCATGATCGTCATACCTCACTTTAGCAGACTGAGAGTTTTATCACAGAGGACCATCTAGATAAAGGTCGTATTTCTGCGGGTTGTTTTTAAAATGGAGCGAAGTCAAGCCAACGCAAACATGCCGCCTTGTCAACTCCAACTCCAACTGTTCATTTGCAGTTTCTCCCACGTATTCTCAATCCAATTCGTTTAATTCAGATGAATGGTGCGGATGTTATTCTAGCATCTATTCACACTTTGGAAAAAAGAGGGCGAGAGAGACTGAAGGGGAGGGTGAGAGAGAGGGAAAACTGGTTCGACAGAGAAAGAAAGGATATGGAAAGAGGGATTATTTGAGCGAGTGGGGGGCGGGTTGTCTCCTGTTTTCAGTCCTTAGTTGTTGTGACATGTACTGTAATGTGATCGAGTTGGGTTTGTTCCTGTGAAGACGTGTATATGTCGTATATATAACATCGATGCTGTATGTCTACTGTGTAGAAACCTGCTTATATGGTGTCAGGTGCTGTTATACTGTTATGTATAAAAAAGGGACTACAGAGAAGATTCGGTTGTGTTGAGTTCTGTAATATCAAGTAGAGGTGATTGACACTGTATGACATCTAACTATAAAAATGGATAAAAGTGTGTCACGCAGCTAAAAACAGTTTTCTTATTTTTATTTTTGCCTGTACTTTCGGGCAGTTTTAGACATAACAGTGAGTCAGAAACAACACAAATAAGATTAGTTTAGAATTTTCTTTTTCATGTTTTTTTCTAAGCATTAAGCTTAGCTAGCACTGCAATGGTTTTGCTGTCGGCCGCCATGTTTATTTACATGTAGTTTGTGAGAAACTCCCACCTGCTCTTGAGATATAGCAGTTCACAAGAAACTCCCACAAGGTTTTGATGCTCGGAGTCATTGGTTGGGTGTGTTACTCATAAAGTGTGTGGTGTTTCAATTCAGGGCAGATAGTATAGTGTGGGTGCCTTTATGACTAACAACGATCAAGAACAGAAACATTAGTGAAAAGAATTATTATATTTATTAGATGTCTGACAGTTTCAACATCCTGTAAAGTCCTGTAAATCCTGTAATGTGAACCCCATTTTAGAAACGTAGATTACATGATTGGTAGAGTGTAACTTGTTATCTGTATTATCCTTGTAGCTTCAGTGCAAAACTGAGTGAACGTCAGACATCAAGCATGTCTTGGCTGTTTTTTTTTTTTTTTTTTTTTGCTAAGGGTACAATTGCATAAGTTTGTTTCTTCAGTCTTCGTGTGTGTGATTTCAGTATTTCTGTGTTTGTGGGGACCAGATGTCCTCACATTTATAGGAATACAGGTAAAATCTGTGCATGTGGGGATATTTTGCTGGTCCATACTAAGAAAAGTGTTGTTTTCCAAAAAAAGTAAACTTTTTTGGAAAAAACTTGAAGAGCAGAATGACGGTTACTGAGATTAAGGTTAGGATTAGGATTAGGTGGAAGATCACTCAGCTGCAGTATTACACAAGTCAATGGAATGTCCCCACAAATGCAGTAGTACAGAGACTGTGTGTGTGGTGTGAGGGTAGTTGGGCAGTGTGTTAGTGACATTGTGACTATGATAATAATCAGGTACAGGTGTACAAGTCTCCCATGACTGCATAGAAGTGTGTGTGTGTGTGTGTGTGTGTGTGTGTGTGTGTGTGTGTGTGTTTGTGTGTGTGCGCAGATGCTTGTGTAAAAGTTGGAAAGGTAGCTGTTTTGACATTTCAACACTTATTCCATCTATACAGACACAGGTGTCATTGCAACTAAACACACACACACACACACACACACACACACTCACACACACACACACACTGCTCTCCAGGGCCTTTATCATCAGCCAAACAGACCTGACTGATCGATTGACAGGGCGAGCAGATCGATGAGGTCTCAAACACAAGGTCACACACACACACACACACACACACACACACACACACGCACACACACACACACACACACACAGAGGTGTACAAGTGAAGAGATGGGTCAACAGGAAGACCAGAGAAGAGATAAAGAGCTGGGGAGCTGGGGACAGAGAGAGACATGGTAAGACAGACAGAGAATGCTGGGTAAAGAGAAAGAAGAGATGTGAAACAAAGAAGGATAGAAAGAGGGACAAAAGGGCAGAGAAAGAACAAATGTTGGTGAAAAAGAGGGGAGACAGAAGCCTGGTATCCATTTCCAAAGTTTCACAAATGTTATACGTTGTTGTTTTTCCATCTACTACAGTTATGCAAAGGAAGTTTTGACGTAGCTGCCATTCATCAGAACAAGGCAAATGGAGAGATTGCACTCAGCTGTTTAATTTAGTAGAAGCTTCTTTGCAGCCATTTGCAGGTCAGGGATGCTGGGCAGGATGAGCAGTGGCCCAACTCATAGGGTTCAAATCTCCATGCCACCTCAAAGACGTCCACCACGCAAGTGTAAAAACGAATACTCCAGACAATTTCTCACATGAGCTTTCAGCATTTCAGAATGTGAAAAGCAACCTTTGAAAAGCTGCTCTGCCATCCACAGGGCCACTTCCACTCATGCCAGCTGAAAAGACCATTTCCATTGCTTTCACCTGTTCACCACTGTGTATAATCACAGTTCACTACTGTGCAGAATCTGTATGTCAATCTATAATAATGAAACCAATGAAAAGGGACGTCATATTACCAGACTTTCAGCTTGATAATTCATCATTTATTCAAAAGAGCTGTCTCCTCATTTCAGTTTTAGCCATATTGTAACTTTTCCACCTCAGCCTAAGCGAGTTTCTCAGGCGACACCTGCTTTTTAATGTCTGCTTTTAACAGTCTCCTCAGAGTTGAAACTCCTGCATCCGAATGACATTAAAATGACTACAGGAGTGAGTTTCTGAGGGTTTATCAGAGAAGCTCTATATTAAGGAGAAGCGACACTTGTCCTGGTTGTTCAGACACTAGAGGTGTCCAGCGTAGCGACTTGTATGGAGCTTTAATGCAAAACTGTATTGTCTAAATCATTAATCTTCTTAATACACACTAACCAGGTAGTGCATGGAGTGGAACATCTTCTGTCCACACAAAGTAGATTATTAAATGACTCTTCAAAAGCTTTAGTATTTTTTGGTTTCTGGTTTGTGAAGGTTTTTGGTGGTTCTGCACATTAAAAAGCTAAATAAGCCAAAAATCTTTTTTCCAACACGAGAGAGCATCTGCCTGGAAAAACACTGAGATTTGCTTATGAATGAGCTCTGAGTTTGCTAAAACCAGTAAATAATTCAGCCTGTAATTTCCTCAGAGGACCAGACGACGGAGGGGAAAATGTCAGACATGTTACATCTGGACGGGAATAAAATCACAGAGGAGCTCCTGTAAAAGAAGAAATTATGCCAGGACTGTAATATCAATCCAATCAGAATAGAGCTCAGTGTAAAATTATTTTTGTGATATTTGGAGATTGTGATATCTCGGTGATTGGAGACAGAGAAGGAGAAATGAGAGGAGACAGAGAGAGAATATTTGAAGAGAGAATGGACACAGATATGAGAAATGGATAGAGACAGAGAGAATGTTTGGGGAGAGAATGGAGACAAAGATGAGAAATTACTAGAGAAAGAGAGAATGTTTGGGGAGAGAATGGAGACAGATTGAGAAATGGATAGACAGAGATAGAATGTTTGGAGAGAGAATGGAGACAGAGATGAGAAATGGATAAACAGAGAGAGAATATTTGGGGAGAGAATGGAGACAGATATGAGAAATGGATAGAGACAGAGAGAGAATGGAGACAGAGATGAGAAATGGATAGAGACAGAGAGAGAATGTTTGGAGAAAGAATGGAGACAGAGTTTGAGAAATGGATAGAGACTGAGACAGAAGGGAGACAGAGATGAGAAATGGATAAAGACAGAGAGAGAATGGAGACAGAGATGAGAAATGGACAGAGACAGAGAGAGAATGTTTGGAGAGATAATGGAGACAGAGATGAGAAATGGATAGAGACAGAGAGAATGGAGACAGATTGAGAAATGGATTGAGACAGAGATAGGATGTTTAGAGAGAGAATGGAGACAGAGATGAGAAATGGATATAAAGAGAGTGTGTGTGTTTGGAGAGAGAATGGAGACAGAGATGAGAAATGGATAGAGACAGAGAGAGAATGTTTAGAGAGAGAACGGAGACAGAGATGAGAAATGGATAGAGACAGAGAGAGAATGTTTATAGAGAGAATGGAGACAGAGATGAGAAATGGATAGAGACAGAGAGAGAATGTTTAGAGAGAGAACGGAGACAGAGATGAGAAATGTATAGAGACAGAGAGAGAATGTTTAGAGAGAGAATGGAGACAGAGATGAGAAATGGATAGAGACAAAGAGAGAATGTTTAGAGAGAGAATGGAGACAGAGATGAGAAATGGATAGAGACAGAGAGAGAATGTTTAGAGAGAGAATGGAGACAGAGATGAGAAATGGATAGAGACAAAGAGAGAATGTTTGGAGAGAGTTATGTGTGAGAGACAGAGAGAGAATTGATCCCCAGTTCACAGCTAAAGCAAAAAGTCAAAACTTAATAGTTGTGTCTCTCCAAGAGCAGGAGGACCTCTACCTGTCACACCGCTCTAATGTCAGCTCTGTAGCTCTATAAAGCCATGACGGTCTTCACTAAGTTACGATAGACTTTTATTGATCCACTCTGCAGTGGACATTTGTCATTTTGCTGTCTAACAAAGTCCAGACTGTCAGAGCACTGCCAAGTGCGCCAAAAAATAACCTGGCACTAGAAACCAGTCAGCAACCAGAAACCAAGCAGTAAGTCCTGGCATTTAAACCCAGCATCCCTGGGTCTCTTACCACTATAGACTACCTACCTCAAGAACGTGAGCTCCACTGCAAACGTTTACTTTAGGTCTTCACGGTAACTCCAGGAGTCATTTTGCTCTACTTTAGTGAAATATAGCAGCACTTTAATTACTAACCATATCCACAATATGCTCAGAAATATATATTATTATTACTATTATTATTACTGACCATACGCCAGTAATCATGATGAAGCCTGTATATATTTCCAAGGGAAACATTGGCAAGATCTCTCTGGCCAGCTGCTCCAGAAACGTCTCTCTAGAAACATCAACAGCAGAAACAGCAGACACCTGAAGATCCTTTACAAATCTGTCCTCCTCCTCCTTTCTTCTTCCTGGCTTTTATAACTTCAAAAAAACATCGAAATAAATGGCTGTTCTTTAAGAAAACAATTAGTAAGACTTTCAGAAGAGGATCTGTGAAGATTTTAAGAACATTCGTATGAATGTGGTGTTTTGTTAGGAAAGCTTTTGTGCATCTGAACTCCTGAGCTTCCATTAAAACCTCCTAAGTGTGATTAGCACAAAATGTGTTCAGATAAATTATGGTAAATGTGTGTGTGTGTGTGTGTGTGTGTGAGAGAGAGAGAGAGAGAGAGAGAGAGAAAAAGTAAAAGAGAGTGAGAAACTGAGAGACAGAGAAGGAAAGTGAGAGAGAAGAGACACAGAGAGAAAGAATGAAAGTGAGAAGGAGAGATAGAGGAAGAGCGAGAGAGAGACAGAGAGAAAGTGAGACAGAGGGGGAGAAACCGTGGGAGAGTGAGAGAGATTTGATTTGAGTGAGAAACAGAGCGAGAAGAGAGAAGAACATGAGAGACAGAGGGAGAGATATCTTGAAGGCAGAGCGTGGAGAAAAGTGGTGTGATTTGGTTCATACAGAAGAGGATTTTAAGGGTCACTGAACATTTAATTCTCTTCAGTGTGTGTGTGTGTCAGTGTGTGTGTAGGGTTTGATCGTGCTGTGTGTGAGCAGTCTTTATCATGACCATAAGGAGTTGTATTTTAGATTAGAATACATGCTTGACTGGCTGTATGTAATGATGGTACGGTATGTTAATGCATATATACGCGTGTGTAAAATGTGTAAGTGTGTGTATGCTGTAGACCTCTGCTTTGGGGGAAAATTGCTTTTATTCGACCTGCCTAAGCATGTGTTAATTTATTCAATGTGCATTAAATGAGCTGGAACAGAGAGAGAGAGAGAGAGAGAGAGAGAGAGAGAAATACAGAGTGAGACAGAAATGAATAGAGAGACATACAAAGAGAGAGAGAGGCAGACACAGTAAGACAGAAAGAGATAGAGAGACACATACACACACAGGGAAAGAGAGAGGGAGAGAGACAGACGGAGACACACAGAGAGACAGAAAGAGATAGAGAGATGCACACACAACAAGAGGGAGAGAGACAGTGGGAGACATACAGAGAGACAGGGAGACAGAAAGAGATAGAGAGACACACACAGAGAGAAAGAGAGAGAGAGACAGAGGGAGACACACAGAGAGACAGAAAGAGAGAGAGACATGCACACACAATGAGAGAAAAAGAGGGAGAGACAGAGGGAGACACACAGAGAGACAGGGAGACAGAAAGAGATAGAGAGACACATACACACACAAAGAAAGAGAGAGGGAGAGAGACAGAGGAGAGACACACACAGAGATAGAGGGAGACAGAAAGAGACAGAGACATACACACAGAGAAAGAGAGGGGAAGAGAGGGAGACACACACGGAGACAGAGGGAGACAGAAAGAGACAGAGACATACACAAACAGAGAAAGAGAGAGGGAGAGAGAACGAGGGAGACACACAGAGACAGAAAGAGATAGAGAGATGCACACAGAGAGAGAGAGAGGGAGACACACAGACAGAAAGAGATAGAGAGATGCACACACAGCAAGAGAAAGAGAGGGAGAGAGAGATCTGTCAGCTTTATGTTGGTTATAGGTTGTAATAAATTTTGAACGTTTACATCTGTGTGAGTGTTTACACATCTGTCCACTACTACACCTTTACATTCATTTACACAGTAATGATCACTGTCTTCTTAATGAATGTGAACTTTAACCTTAATCATACTGCGTTTAGTCTCTTCTCTCTTTTTTAATGGCACAGTGCTAAATAACACTGCATGTATACACATCCTCCTGTCTAATGGCAGTCAGTTTGTATACACGGCTTCAAGGCTGATGTTTCATTTCATTATGCTTCCTCTCCAGCTATTATACAGACACCCACATCAGCTCTGAAACCACACGACTTATTATGAGACCAGAGAGAGAATGATTGATAGGTTGTGAGAAAAAGAGAGAAGCACAGCAGAGAGAAGTGACGGATATATGGAGAGTGGGAGAGAGGGTAAAAGGAGGGTAAACATGTGAAATGGAAGGACACAGAGAAGAGAGCAAAAGAGGCAGAATGAGACAAGGTGAGAAATAGAGATAGAAGGAGAGAGAGAATAGAAAGGAAAGTGATAAACGGAAACAAAAGGAAAGAATGGAATGAGAGAAAGAAGCAAAAGGAAAGAAATATAAGAAAGAAGAGGACAAGAAAAGAATGAATGATGAGAAAAAGGGGTGTGTGGCATGAGAAAGAAAAAGTGACAGAAGAGAAGAAACAAAGAGGGCGAGAAAGAGGGGAAAATGGATGGATAGTGGAAATGGAAAGAAAGAGCAAGAAATGGAGGATGAGATAGAAGGTGAGAAATAGAGATAGAAAGAGTAGGAGAGATAGAAAGAGAGGCAGTATAGAAGAAAGAAAACAGAAAGAAAGAAAGAAGAGGAGAAAGGAAGAGGTGGGAGAAAAAGAAGGGAATGAGAGAAAGATAAAGATGATGACTATGCAGAGGAGAGAATCATGAGAAAATAGTGTGTGTGTGTGTGCGTGTGTGTGTGTGTGTGTGTTTATGACAGAGGAGAGAAAGGAGCGAAAAAGGAGAGAAATGAAAGAAAGAAGATGAAACATGCAGAGGAGAGAAAGGAGTGAAAAGAGGGAGAATAGGAAGAAAGAACAGAGAGAATGAAAAGAAGAGATGGGAGGAAAATGAGTGAGAGGGGCAGATGTGTGTGTGTGTGTGTGTGTGTGTGTGTGTGTGTGTGTGTGTGTGTGTGTGTGTGTGTGTTGTGTGTGTGTGTGTGTGTGTGTGTGTG
>BRDA01031096.1:0-11715 GCA_036984385.1 Crenuchus spilurus | reverse complement strand
TTCACACCAGACATGATGTGAGCTTCTTGTATCAGAAGGAGATCTTCAAAAAGTGAAGGGGTGTTACACTGATGTCCTGGCTAAATTTCCCACTCCTAATTATCCTCATCTTCAGTGTCTGGTGAACAGAACATATAACTGTAAATGACATTCTGTATGGTTGCTGTGTGCCCTGTAAAAATGTAAAAATGGCCAAATTATACCAAATTACAATGAAATAAAAACAAGCTGAGTATTTCCACATATTCCAATATCATGTACAATTAGTCAAAATCAAGAGAGCATGCACTGTACATACTGCCTCTGTATGACTTACACTCAAAACTCCTTCAAAAAGTATTTCCATCGACCCTATGGATCATACAGCACAAAAGGAGTAACAAGGTGGAACTTTTAATTAACCTAGAATTTTGATCAGGCATTACGTAAAAGAACCAGGCGACTTAAGGAGACAGTTGTGGCCTACATAGAAAAAAGAGCCTTCCATTTAGATTGCAGGCTAGGTAATTAGACCAGCACAGAGTAATAGTAGGACAAGGCCGCTGTGGAAAATTAACTCTGCTCCATTTGCAATTCACAGCGCACCGTTCCGTCGAGCTTTGGACACGCTGCTCTCCAGCACCAGGACCCCCTTCAACTGTGCAACTGTTGACAGGCAGCAATGTGACAACTCCTCCAGCCACTAATCTGTGCAGCTTAAAATCATCTGTAACAAAGTTTCCCTCCTTTCACTCCCTTAGCCCATTTTGGCTCTCTCCTGGAGATATTCTGGGCCTGTGTCTCTCAGAGATAAACAAACAAAACTGAAACAACAAACAACAAGAGGGGGGAGGCAAGCGTCTCATATCAGGCTTCTCACAAACGTGTTTATTTACACTATAAATCATCACAATTAAACATCATAACTAGGCCATCATAATTAATTGGCCTAGAGAGAGTTGGTGTGACAGGCACGCAAAGTGAATCTCCACCATCCACATGGCTCCATTAATCTCCACCCAGTGCGGTAGCTATAGGCAGCTGGTACGCACCGCACAGAGGAATAAACAGGTACACATGTCAGCACGTATGCTGACTGGCACTTTGAAATGAGAAATCAAGGAAATGGTTACAATTAGTATTTGCCTATCAAGCTTATATGACACTATTCACTGACTAACAACAACAGGCATTGCTGTAAATACCCATTTCTGGAGCTACAGTATTATCAGGTGGCACCAAATAAAACTGTGCTCATTCTTTATAATGCTTCATCCTTATTATGTCAACTTTTTCAAATTCTGTATCGACAGATTCAATATTCACAGATACATGTACACTTAAACAGATTCAAGTCTGTATTTACACTTTTTTCCCTTTAGCTTTTAAGACAAATAATTAGAAAACTGTAAAAAATAGGAATGGTTGACTTTCCATTCAAAAAACTATGCACAACAGCAACTTTTCATGAAAGTAGAGACTGGTGATTCCACTTGCTTTAGTCAAATCGACCAGTTCCTTTGGTAAATATTTATTAGTTTATAAACAGTTGTGGTTAAATGAACACACTCAGACCTTTGCAGTACTCTTGAGTAGAAAGTTCCAGTATCAAAAACGTTTGCACTATAAGCATTTTTTTCTTCACTTAATTTTACATTGAATGAAAATTAGTTGCCTGTTTAAATATGAATCAAAACAGAACTACAATAAAAACAGGAAGCAATCGGCTAACGTACAAAGTGCTGCATGATGGTGCTACTACACAGAAGGACATTTCATGTAATCATAAAATTGCAAAATATGTATTAATATAATTGAATATATTGGGTAATTGCTGTTCGTTTGAGCAAATATCTGCCCATTCTGATCTTCACCCATTTCACTCATCTCTACATGAAAGTCGAACCTCATAAAATATCTCCTAATACAGTATTGACTGAAAGTTTAGAATCCACAGTCAAATGACGGCAGTAAGTGTGACTTGTGTTAATGGACAACTGGCTGCAGGTACTGAAGTATCTGTAGTAACAGAGAAATCATATTAGCTGTTAGTCTGCATTAAGCTTTGTTCACTTTCTCAAAGTTCATCCCACCGCAGATAGACAGATCATGTCTGTCCTTCAAAGCCCTCACATGTTCCTCTTTCCTCCATGCTAATGAATTCCCTGTGCTCCCTCTCTCTTTCTCTCTCTCTCTCCTACACACACACACACACACACACAATACTCCACACCACTTTCAATCGCTGCCATCTCATTGTGTCCTTATCCCTTAGATGTCCTCTCCTTCTTTCCGTCCTAGCATTGTGTTTCTGATTAAACTCAACGTAGCAGCCACTGAGCAGCCCTGTGCGCTTCTCTGCTTTTCTCTTTCTCCTAATGACCCCAACACCGCATTGTTGAGAAACAGCTGGAGAAAGTTGCATTTAAGCAATAAATCTGCAGTTCACTTTCCGGAAGGTCATTAAGCCTTAAATGCAAAGCATAACCGGAAAAATAAAAAAGAGAAAGTTGTTCTTCTTCTCTCTTTTTTCTTTTTTAGTGAGAATGAGAATAAGGTTTCCATGAGAATGAGTGGGGCGAGCACGACACTTACAAAGGAAAGAAGAGGTCACCTTTATCTGGAAGAATGGATGACCTGTGATATCCATCTTTTGATTGGAGGGAAACAGGTGTGATTGTGCTGTGAATTATTTAAAAAGGCATTCTGCAAAGCAAAGACCAGGAGCCGCTCTGGCATAAACACGGCTACAACTGTTACAAGCTCTTCGAAAAAATGATTTTTATATCTCCGTTATCAAAAAACGGTCTGTTTGGCAAGGGTAAAGGAACACTTACCTCCATAAATGTACAGAGACTGTATGCATGAATGTGATGTCACATTAAAGCACTAGAAAAGTCAAGTGAATTCAACAGTTATATACAAATCCATATGCAGAGGATTCTTACGTCAGCCCTTTTAATATCAGTCAGGACTAGAGTTACATCAAAAGTAGACTTTTCAATACTTACATTTGGCAATCAATTCTATACTCTAACCTTCAATGCTGTCAAAACGTCTTAAAAATGTTGACCCCAAATTTTACAGTATTTTACTGTTTATTTTTGGTTTACAACTGAAGGGTATCTGTGGTCAATCATATAAACATGTTGCATTAAAGAACATATTTTAGTGTACATAAGTACTGATCACAATACTACATTTGGTATCAGTATCAAAGTCAAAGTTCTGGTAATGTGACAACCCTGCTCAGGACTAATAATCAGAACTGCTTTATTGGTTATCTATGTACATATCTGATGAAATAAACAAGCTAACTACTTGATTTACTGCCTCATCTGCATGTGTACTGTTTGTAGAAATGTGTACCACATCAAGTAAATCCAATTAAATGTGCTTTTACATGTGTCTGCAGCTCAAGGCACTTTAATGTTATTATTGTCTAATATTCAGTTACATTCATTTAATGTAGGCTGTGAATTAGAATTACATTCTTGTCAGTTTTCACTACAAATATCACATTTATCTTTATTTAATATCTGTCTCAAATACTGGTTATGGGTGTCTTTGATTACTTTGCTGAGCATCAGCCCTTAAAGAAACATACTGGTCAGTCACTAGTACGATATGCAATTTTAGCCCAATAATTTGCACAGAAAGCTAAATGAAGATGCTGCTTCCTAATTTACACATGACCCACTGAAGTAGTTTAGTCTGCAAAGTAGGTATATGATTATAACCACTGACAGATAAGCTAGTCATATTAAACAATAAGAATAAAAATGTCCTCAACACAGACATGTAACTGGCTCAAATTTGCAAATGCCCTGCTTTAATGTAAATGGTGCTCAAAGCCACAGAGAGGGCGAAGAGATTTATTGGCTTAATTTGCTGACCTCTAGCTTGTGGATCTTGAGGGGCGGCATGTGAGTAAAGCACCGGGCACTGGTAAGAGAGAGAGAGAGAGAGACTGTGTGTGTGTGTGTGTGTGTGTGTGTGTGTGTGTGGAGGGGGGTCAAGGTCAGCTCGTTTTAGCTAGGTCAAGTTCAGGCTGCCTTCGCTGCCTCCCTTATGCATTCAATTACACAGTCACCTGACACTAAATTAGCATGACAACCTAATTTACCTTTTCACCCCATTTGAGTATGATCTTCCCCAAGCTGAGGTAGAGAGGGAGAGATAGAGAGACTGAGAGAGAAAGAGAGAGATGGACAGATAGACATAAACAGAGAGAGAGAGAGAGATTGTCAGCAAAAAAAAAAAAAAAAAACCCTTTTTGCCCCACTGACTCAAGACCAATAACATTTTCCAAACGTCCGACTACATTAATTATTAAGGAATCGGAAAATGACTTCTATCAGGAGCCTTAAGTCTAGGTGCTGTCCCATTAGCCGCCATCAGCTTCAGGGGGGAGGTGGTTGTGGTGTGTGCAGTAATGAGTGGACCCTTCACGCCTGCAGGCTGACCTAATGAAGTGATGCTTACTAAGAGCTGCTCTGCACCAGCGGAGCAAAGGAAAGAAACGAGGGGGGAAGTAGAAAGAGCTACTGTAAAAAGGGAAATTAAGCTGCCGTATGTGACGCCTGTTCTCGTGGCTGACCTTGTTACCGAACCTGGTTAATGCTGCCCTGTGAGCTATAGCATTCGAGGAGTAGATGGATCATAATATGAGCGAGGGAGATGACTAGCTAATATCATAGAATGGCGTGTTAGATCTTCATGACCAGGAAAGGAACATTTCAGATAAAGGTGCTAAGGTGGATAATAGAGTGAAAGCTAGTCAGCATACATTATATAATATTTCATTATTAATACAACGTATTCAGAATTCCTTCTGTAAGAATAAATGATGGAGAAAGGCTCTTCAAGATGATATGGAGGTGCTCTTCAGATATGTATTAAACAATGAAAACGGCAATTTCTCCCAGTAAAAAGAGGACTGAGTGGAAAGTGTCCACAAAGACAAACACACCTATTTATTGTGCTTAGCTAACAGCGTACTTCAAAAACTTATTTCATCATATCCGTTCCATGGGAACACAACAAAAAAAGTATCAATGACCTTGTAAATGAAGAACTGGTGCTTTTAAAGCTACTTTTTTAGGGACGCAGTGTGGCATTCTGCATGATTCAATGAACTCAGCTCCCCAAAGGAGGAAGTTCTATAGGCTACAGTGTGCATGCAAGCCCAAAGAACAACCCTGGTCGCCCTTCACTCTCCTCACAAGGTAACTGCTCCCATGCCCAGCTGTGGATCAGCTATTTTTGGATGGCACAGTGTCGGCTTTGTTACGAAACTTAGTCCCCTGAACAAAGATATAATCAATTCTGTCTTCCTCAGGGCTCTCTCTCTCTCTCTCTCTCTCTCTCCTCCCCTTTTTTGGTTTGAAACAGAGCGCGCGAGTGCAAGCCGTCCTCAGTCATTGATCAGAAATTCAATTCAAAAGCCTATAAATAAAAACAAATGAGCGGCGCTCTCCCGGTCCCCTCCCAGAAGGTGCCAGCTGTATGGAGATCAAATCTATAATCCTTCAGCTGCCGACAGGAACAGCTCCGATAATGGCCCCGGCCAAATAATTCACATGCAAAAAAATTGAATGTCGCTGAATTAAATGAATTTGGTAATAACAGAATGAGTGTCTTAGCTTGAGAGGGGAGCCTGCACGCAATTGCTCATACGCATCTAGCTGAAGAAGAGAAGGGTAGGGGGGACAGCTAAGTCTAAATTAAGATGTTAGATGTGAAGTTTCCAATAGGACCTTGACATAACTGTTGACCTACTCATGGCACGATCACAGTGCCGAGGATTTGGAATTCTATTAGAATTACCAATGGAAAAAAGAAGTCAAGGAGTCACCAGCAAAGCAAATCTATACCTCGACTCTATCAGCCAATTACTGTTGTTAAAGTAGAATTAGATGGGTATTGACAATGAGAAAGGGAGCGGGTTGACAGGGCCATAGCTCTGAGGGGAGGGGCAGAGGGGGTCCAAACTAGACAGATATTTAATGAAACAACTGTAATTGAAAGATACTTTCATTTGTAGCACCCTCAAAATGTTTGTATAATGTAGTTAAAACACTTCACATCAAGCCACCATTTAAACAAAACACACTTTTTAGGCAGAGCCTAAACACTTTTTAACATATGAGGCTTTTATTCAAAGATAAATAAGACTTTTCTGTGGTTAATGCCAAATAGAGAATATACACTACATTATGAGGCTTCAGAGCATAGCACACTAGTGTTGAGTGTATGAGAGAGAGAGAGAGAGAGAGAGAGAGAGAGTCTCCACCATCAGATCTTTACTTCTTATTGGAAAACTAGCTGAAGTTAATATTGACACAGCGAGGTGTGAATCAATACATTGAGAATGAGCAATACATTTTAATTTCAAACCTGCTCAAACTTCAGCAGCAAATCCATGCACTTAAGCTACTGAGGGAGCTACGATGAACGGGAGCGGAGGGGGGATGAGACGAGAGAGAAATTTGCTCTAGATCAAATTCTGGATCAACCTTCTCCACCGTGACATTTCCTGTCAGCTGATATAGACTGGCTGAGGGGACTTTTTAACCCGCAGTTCAAAACAGGGGCAGGGAAGCATGGTCAGACTCGATGGGAGGTCCAGGATGAAAAAAGTTTAAACAAGGTCTTTAGTTTGCATGTGACTTATTTCAGGTCATACAACAGGCAAGTGCACAACAGATTTTTGTAAAAAAAAAAAAAAAAAGAAAAAAAAAAAAACAACAATACTTTGTTTAAAAATAAATAAATAAATAAATAAATAATAATAAAAAATGTATAAATAAAATGAAACAGGACATGTACATGCTAATAATCACAGCACAAACTGATTCTACATTTGTTCATATGTTGGTGATTATTCTATAAATATAGGATTATATTAAGATTATATTAAGATTATATCCTATACAGTATATACTTTAGCAATTAAAATCATATCTGAATCTTAGTCAGATGCTCCTGAAATTAATGGTTCACCTGGAAATCATATTTACATTTTTTAGTAAACCATTCCTTGATTAACTCAAATGGGTGTTAAATTTAAAGTTTGTAAATGTACGGGGCTGCTTTGTCATGTAACACTGCCTTCAGCTGTGACTGGTTTATTCCTGCAAGGGGACGTCCCTTTTTGGCTTTCTGCTACTGGGGGTGGGGTCTTTCCTGATTTGCTAGTGCAGCTCATCAGCTGATACTACTTGCAGGTGTGACTGGGTTATTTAACAGCTTGCATGGTGTGTTTGGTATGGAGTCACTGACTTTGCCTGTGCAGGTGCTCATTTCTCTAAGAGACCCAGCCCTGACTGTTTTAAATAATCTCTAGCGCATAGTCTCTGGCCTTTCCTGTGTTTATGCTTTCTGAGTCCAGAGACTTTTCTGCCTTGTGAAAGAGTGTGTTTGAAGTGAGGAGTCTGCCTGTAAACTCATACCTTCCTCCATAATTCCAGGTTCACTTGGTGGTGTGACCATGTCCGTTTTGGTTTCCTTGAGTGGCGTGAGCACTTTCTGAGGAACACCCTAGGTAGTGCTGCACCCTATGGAGGGTGGGATCTTTCTCCTGACACACTCTTTTACGGACACTCACATTGTGTGCAGCAAGTGACATGGATACACAGGTGGAAGTTTCTATATGTGTTTCTGGCAGTTTTACAGGTTTGTCTGTTGCACATTGGCTAAGAATACCTTTCTAAGGTTAAACTGTTTAGGGCTATCACATACTGTCTTAAGTAGTGCAGCGGTGTACAATGCTTTAATGCTTTTCATTCATGCAGTGCCACTTCAAGTCCAAACTGGTGGCTTCCCTAAATTTGGCAGAAATTCATGAAAAGCATCCCACTCTCCTTTCCACTTAGGCTGCCATGTCATAGTGAAGAATTAACAAGACTGGGGATGCTTTGAATGCAGTTAAGAAGATAAATAGATGGATGGATGTCTAGTGAGAGTAACATTTAAATCACAAAACTAATCAGCTGCTCTGCTCCCTGTCTATAAATACTCAGAAGATTCAAACAGACCACAGATTTAGCCCAAGCCTAAATAAACAAACATTACTCACCACTGTCCTGTAAAGTTTTATTAACACATTTAGGCTACATTCAGACAGCAGGCAAATGGGATTTTGTTTCTCTATTCAGATCTGCTGAGATGACTTTCCACACTGTTATTTGCAAGAGATCAGATCGGAATGATCTGTCCGGACATAACAACTCTGTCTGTTTAGATTTCCGTGGTAACAGTGCAGGTATCAGTAATTACAGTCACAAGGGTGATGTAGTTACAGAGTTGCCAGGTTTGCAGTTTTCCTGCAAAATTGCAGTATTTATTTTAATGCACTCATGGGTAAAACAGGTGTTGAGGTGCGGGTTTTTGGACTATTTTAAAACGTATCATGACCTACAAAATCTCTTATAGTCACACAGCAGAAAATGCTTTAGGTAGACATTCTAATATTAGAAAACTCCAGTAGAGGGATCTGAAAATATAGATTAAGACTAAAATTAGATTTAAGAGTAATAAAAAGCAATAATAACTTCCACAAACATCTCTGAGTAAACTCTTTAGATTTTTGGTTAGTTTTAAGTGTGTGTAGGGTGACCTTCTGTCAGACAGTGGGCTGAAGAGCTTTTCAGGACCTGGCAACCTGGAATGCACTGCTTAGATCTGCCACTCTGGGTTTGATGTGTAGTTTGTCACATTGAGAATGATGTGAAAGGCACCTCAAAATCCGATTTGAGTGGCCAGAGCGACTGAAATGAGACAAATCTGTACACATCTGATTGCAATTAGATTTCAAACCACCTCCAAATGTGGCATAGATCAGGCAAAAATCTGATTTTATGTGGTTTTTGATTGTCTGGACTGCCAAAAATCAATCTGGATACAATCTAGATAGCCCATGATTGTTTTTCATTAGACCTACAACATGTTTCAATGAATTCCTGTTATTTTTATTTACACTTATTTACTTCAGTATAACTGATACATTCACAGTCCATTTGTTGCAAAATAAATGTGTGACTGTGGAAAATAACTGTTGTGACCTCAAATAACTGAGATTGTATAGAATATTATGTAATAACTGTAAACATTTTATCATCATGCTAACAAAGAGAATATGATTGCACTTCTCACATCAGACATGGTTCATTTAATTTTAATATCATAAATCCATGTACATTTCTATGTACATCAAGCTTTTTAACTGTATCATGCAAAGACAGAAGTGTAGTTGGCTGCAGTTTGGAGAGCTTCAACTTAATCCCTAAATCTCATTAGCAGGATTACAGCTCAAAAGTGCTTTCTAAAACAGTAACTCTCACACATTCACACACAAAATTATAAACCGAGCTTACTGTGAGCCAAGATGCAGTTCAGTGTTTATGTACAAGTCATATGTTAGCTGATGAGTGCTAGCGTCACAGAGCCCTCCAGGCAGTCACATGGAGGTCAGGGAAGCTGAGTGTGTGGGTTCGTGGGGTCACGCGGAGGAGCGTTCTGCTTAATCACACCCGGCAGACTGGTCATTATTGCAGTGGGCCAGGGTGAATTACCATATCACAGGCTGACAGACAAGAGGAGCGAATGAGTGGCAGGCTGTGATGACAGGCACTCGCTGAAGAAAAAGGCCTGCCCAAGTATGCACAATTGTGCTGGAGGACACCCCATCAAAATATAATGAAGGAGAACATAAGGGAGCAAATGGCCAGGTATAGGATCTGCTATGGGGTGAGACCATTTCAAGTCCTAGTTAGAATTACTGTAATATTGATTCTTTGAATAATAGTATAAAAAACAATACATAAATGAGCCTCCAAATGTTTTCTTTTCTTCATGACCAATAAAAGGTGTTTGGATGAACCAGGTACAAATAAATGTCGTCAAATCAAATCAAATCAAATTTATTTATAAAGCGCTTTTTACAACTGATGTCACAAAGCAGCTTTACAGGGTAAGTAATAATAAACATCAAATCATTAATCCCTAATCCCCGGTGAGCAAGCCAACGGTGACAGTGGCAAGGAAAAACTCCCTCAGAGCTGGAGGAAGAAACTTTGGGAGGAACCAGACTCACATGGGGGACCCATCCTCCTCTGGTCTACTAATTCTAAGTGTGTGATAAATCATAATCATATGATCTTGTTTTAATGTTCAAGTGAACTGATATGGTGACAGTAGTGGGACAGGGATGATGATGACAGCGGTAGCAACATAAAAGATTCCATAATTGGTTTTTGATTTTCTTTTTTGATATATTATGTAATCAGACCAATTGTGGCATATTTTAATCAGAATATGTATCAACAACATAACATGTAACTAAAATACTTAATATTGGGCAGCCATAACCAGAAAACTGAATTACGACCTTTGTTAACCACTTCCTTCTAAATAAATTGCCTGTCATTATTACTCATTACTGTCATTATTAGCTCCATTTCAGAACTACTCTTGTTTTTCAAAGATTGATATCTGAAAAAATAAGTGGTTAAAAATCAGTAGCCAACAGCCACCGCACCTGTACAACATAACATGTAAATCCACTGAAACTAGTCAGGTTTGGGCCTGGTTAACACTAATGTGAGATATCCAAGGAAAACATAGAATACTGGAAGTGGTGGTGGGAACAACAGGAGCCAACTCCTGTGTGCTGTATGGATTCCAATGCCCCAGTGCAGTGAGGGGGACACTGTACTGTATAAATGGCGCCTTAGGTATAAAACTGAGGTCCTTATTCCCTGAGGTCAGAAGAAGATTCCTGGCCTTGTCCTCTAAATAGGTAAGGAGGTCCCCTGAAGTCCTGGCTGAATTTCCTACTCCTGAAAGATTGGCCCAATCTTTAAAAACTGGCTTAGTCTCTCTACCCAATAGTCAATGTGTCACAAGCATTCTGGCATGAATAGGCTGTCATCACATCATCCAAGTGGATGCTGAACATTGGTGGTGGCTGACGTGACTCTCTCGCAAATGTCAAAGCGCTTTGAGTGTCTTAAAAAGTGCTACAAAAATGTAACTCTAAGTACCTTCAAGGCAAAAAAACTGCCCCTCAGTTGTTATTTGCAAACTAGTTAACAAGCAAAAGTTAGCAGTTCACAAATCTATACATCCTCTTAAAAATCACATCAGGACATATTTACCTTTATTGCACCACCCTGGTAACAGTGTTAATTTTGACAGGCGATTTTGATTTAGTTTTAGTCTTAGTCTTCTGACTAAAATGTATATTAGTTTTAGTCCAATTTTAATCAATTAGTTATTGTTAGTTTTAGTCCAGTTTTTGTTGACAAAAGCTGAAAAGATTTTAGTCTAGTTTTAGTCAATTAAATGTCTAAAATATTTAATCTAATTTGTTGTATTTTTTAGTTATACAAACCGGATTCCAAAAAAGTTGGGACACTAAACAAATTGTGAATAAAAACTGAATAGCCTGCTACAAGCAACCAGAGACAGATGGCATTGTAGAGAAGTGACTCGTCTGTGCAGCCTACCATCGCGAAGGGATGACGGCGTATGACATGACATGACAATAGAACATAGATGACAGATCAAAAATTTAATCTGAGTAAATGTAACATTTTAAAGGAGAAATATGTTGATTCAAAATTTCACAGTGTCAACAACCAATTCCACCATTGTTGCGCAGAAAGATAGTGCAGCAATACCAGAATGGTGTTACCCAGTGTAAAATAGCAAAGACTTTTAAGTTATCATCAT
>BRDA01031087.1:0-12076 GCA_036984385.1 Crenuchus spilurus | reverse complement strand
TATACTCTATAAAGCTGTCTTTCCAAGCACAATGAAATACTTCCAGTTTAGTCGATCGCCATTTCCGCTCTAGTTTCCTTACAGTTTGTTTTAAAGTCATGCAAGCAGTAAGGCCTAGAGAAAATGTCAGCTACGACAGATGTGAGAGCCGATCGTAGCCTAACATGTCATCAACCATTTTTATACTTTGATTAATGTTGAAGAGCTTTCTATCCTCTTTGTAAAGAGCTTTAAATTTTGAAAATCGGACAATTATTAGCGAACTTAGAGCTTTGAGAAGGCAGCAGTGCTGGTCATGTGCCATTGTTTAAAAGCTTCACTTCCACACAACATGGCGGCTCCATGACGTCGCGCCGGCCTCAATGCTAGCGAATAGGCAGTGTCCTATCCAGTAATATAGATCATTGGTCAGAAAGCACAAATGATGGGGAGTGCTCGCTCTCCGTTTCTAACTCTGTGGCGCATGCGTACCGTTTCAGAGACAGATTTGTTCACATTACAGATACAGGTCACTTATGTTTATGAAAGTAAACCGTGAAGACAGCCAAATCAGTTGAATTGGTAATGAGGTATGTAAATGATGGTTGGATTTCAGTTGAAAGTGGCTTTAAATTGATGTTTTATTTTATCTAAATCAATATTTATACTGTTTCTTGTGAGTTTACGTTATCGGCTAAGGGAGGTCAAACTAAGAAATAAAATTAAATCCTGATGTTCATCAAACAGGTTAATACAGATTAATGAGTTGGCTAATTAATCATGTGCTTAGACAGTCTGCATTTGCTCAGTAATTTTAAACAGTCAGCCTACATTTGCAAGGCCAGGAAACAAAAAATGTTTACAAGTAAAAATTATTTACTATCAGTGTAGCTGCTATAGAACAATGTAAGAGCTCCCCCTAGTGTCAGTTTCACTTCTGTACAGGCAGATGAAGACATGATGGATAAACTTGTCTGCAATTATTATTATTATTATTATTATTATTTTATTTATAATATATCAAATGCAAAAAATGACACACAGTATCAGTGTTATGTATCAGCCATCGGCCAGCCTGAACTCTAAATATTGGCATCAGCCATTGAAGAACCCACTTCAGTCAATAATTAGTCCCGTATTTGGTCTGTAAGATAAAATTCCTGTTAGTTTGATAAAATATTAACTATCAGCACTGTTCTGTGCAGCGTCATTGACATCACTTCTCATATGGTTTAAATGTAACCATTGAAAGATTAATGAACTGCTGGAATAAACAAAGTCACATTTTTAAAAACAAACTTTTGCTTTACTCCAGTTTTTACAGACTCCAGTGATTTACAGAACATTTGCACATAGAAAAATACAAGCAGTGTCTGACCAACCCAGACCAGTGTGAGGTCCTGTAGCTTATAGCAGGCCCGATTCTCTCCAAAACATACATACACACAGTTTTAAAAAAAAGTCAAGAAAGGTTAGAACACCAGATTTGAACCCCCTAAAATGGCCCTGTGTAGTTTTTGTCCAGCAGGTGGTGCTAGTAAGCAAATGAAGCCAGTGTGATGTTATATGTCGTCACAAAGAAATGTACTAAAACCTCTAAAATTGAGCTTAAAAGGATGTTAGAACAGGAGCTGTAAGGCTAACATTAGTAACAAACATTAGCACTCAATACTCACCGAAATAGCACAGTGGAATATTAGTAGAACTTCTCTGAAGTCCCTCAAATCTCATCTAGATGTTCATGAAGGTCTCACGGACTAGTGGATGTGGGTTAGGTCACAGTATGACTTACAGGGAACTATAAATAACAAAAACTTGTGTAGCTGAATGCTGTGTCGGCCATCTTGGAGCATAAAGTGCTGATCTAGAATCAGTTTTAGGTATCGTGAGCGGCATAAATACAGAAATACTTCTGTCTGAAGTGGAGAGGTTTTATTTCACTTTTTATATTTGTGTCCTAAACCACATCCACTAGTCTGTGATGCATTCATTCACATCTGGATGAGCTTTAAGTGGATTCAGAGATGATTTGTTGTTCTATTTGTATAGAAACAACTAGGCTATTGAGGTGACAATTGAGTTGTAGTGTTTTGTCTAACCTCAAGGCTCAGGTTCTAAACAAAAGAAGCAAAATTTGGACTCCAAACATGTCTCGGCTAATATAAACATGATGATGATGATCTAGATGTAGCCTATATATCTCCACTCAGTGATTAGGCTTTTGGATGAGGTTTGAGCCTGTTCAGAGAAGTTGTAGAACGTATTAGCAATGTTAACCTCACAGTTGTATAGTAAAGAAGCAAAATCTGGACTCCAAACATGTCTTGAGTGATTAAAGCATCTGAGATGAGTGGATGAATGAATGTACATTAATGTAATTTTGGGGTATTATTGTGATGATTAGTGCTGCCTTTTCTATTCTGCTGGACAGAAAACCGTCAAAAAACTACACATTATCTCTATTTAAAAATTACATATAAAATTCCTCTTTTTTTAGATTTACCCTCCACCTTGATTGCTTTAGAATGGAAAGACTTTGCTTAGAGAAAGTACACGAGAGTCCATCTCCTTTTGGTGTTCAGCTAAAGAACCGTATAACTCGATTTATTGCGTGATAATCTAAATCTACAACTTTAAGGAAAGGTTCAGTCAAATATAGTGAAGCTAAATGCTAACGACAACAAATTAGCCTTTAGCAAGTGAATTCAGGTGTCCCATGTTTTATGAATCCAGGTTTTACTCTTGCTTTGACCTCATTAATTCACAAAAATGTATTATTGGATGTCTTTCAGGTTGTTTAACACAGCCTTGTGAACCTTTTGCTCAAGTTTTGTTGTGAAAATGAAGCGATGCTAATCAGTGTCTGCTAGCTTCCATTCACTGTTAGCCACGTTAGCAGCAGTGCCTTTAGTTCTACTAGTCTCCTTGAAATATAGCGGATTGCTTCAATCAGAAAAGCAGATTATTGTGAAGAAAAGTCAAAATACAGTCTGTAAAGAATGATGGGAAAGTCACTAAACAGCTTTAAGAGGCACATGCAGTCACTTTTCACAATGAAAAAGTAAAAGTAGAGTCTGAGCGCCGGGTCAGACATGTAAAAATGCATGTTTACACCTCATACAGTAGAAATACAGAACATTTGATGGTGATTTCCTTTTGAACTCGTCCCTGGAAGGACATGGGTTTACATGGGTTTAAAAAAACCTGAAATGGCCTGAGATTTTCTCAAATTAGTGTCCTAGTGACCCTGATCAGGATTAAGTGGATGGATATCTTAACCTCATCTCTACACCTAACCCCCAATTGAGGTAATCAAACTATTTATTATTAATTCTTTATTTATACAGGAAAATCTCTTGAGATTTAAGACTATGCTGCTTATGAATGTTTTTGTATTTGAGTTCAAAGTAAAGTGCTATATAACAGATCATTGATACATAATAGTGAGTGGAAAGCTGCCTAAATGCCAACATCTAGAGGGCAGAGTTGTGTTTTTATATAAAATGTTTTTTAAAAAAAAATACCCTCAAAATAATGATCTTGAGAATTTTCTCGGGATAACTAATTTGAGAAAAAACCAGGTCAATTGACATTACCCATTACAGAACCCCCAACATCTGCTTTCAAGGGCTCCGTACCATTCAGAACAAAAGCTGTTATTATATTAACAAACAGCAGAAGTGTGAAATATTTAGTACAAGTCAGTATCTGTACACTTTTCTGAAGCATCAGCTGAAGAAATATTTACACTCTCACATCAGGCCTGTACAACTTAAACCATTTTAATGCACACGTTTCAGAATATTTTACAAAAAATTCTACACTATCATGTACAAAAAAGTTCATTTAGCGTGTCCAGTCAAAGTGACAAAAGGCAGACGAAATGTTTAAAGGCAGGAGAATTTCATAAATGTCCATAAAAATCATCTCCTGATCATTCAGATGCAGTAAAAAAGGTCAGAGTATCAAAGGTCTCAGTGTGTCATCGTTTCTCTCCTCCGGTGGTAGAAAAATGAAGGCTGAGTGGTGGAGAAGGCATCAAAACTCCAAGAGATGAAGTGTTTCTCATGGTTCTTCAGTGCGTAACAGTGTGAGTATTATTTTAAAAACATCTGTAGTCTGTGGCAGCTTTTCATTCTTTTAAAACATTTACGTAATTAAAATAAAATAAGCCAGATGCACATGGTAATTCCCTGACCTAAGCTCCACCCACTTTGCTCCATAGTTCTGCGCACAAATGTCTTATAGCTTCATCCACCATGTTCTTGTGTAGCTCTGCCCACAGATGTTTCGATGCTCCGCCTCCAAATGGTTTCATTCATAGCACCGCCCGCACAGCTCCACCCACAAATGTATCTGCCGTTGTAGAATTTTTACAAAATGCTACTAAAAAATACCATTCAAAACAACCAGCTTGTGTATAAACACGTAATAGTCGGATATTAATTAATAATCAGATTTATTATGTAGGTGAAAGGTCATGCTGTTAGGACAGATCAGGTGGAGTTTTTTTTACCTCATTATTCGCCCACATACTTGTGGGTGGAACTATGATGGAACACACAAGTGGGCGGAGTTTGGAGAGATGTGGTTCAGTGTTGTGGTTTGGAGTCCAGATCAGCAGAAACTGCAGCGCTGCCTCTCCTCTCCACAGCAGAGCAGTGAAACAGCTTTAGCTTCATAAAGGAAAATTCCCTGATATCTTCTCCAGATTAATTCTTATTTTTTTAAATAAAAGTCCCTTCCAGAAATCCTTAACGAGAAAAAAAAAACAAACAAAACAAAAGTGCATTGCTTCAAGTATGTAAACAAATGTATTAAAAAACAAACAAAAGAGGGTGTGGTCAGTGCAGTCTCGGCTGAGAGACGTCTGAGGTTTGGCACAGTGGAATAATCTGAGAGGAGATGCAGCCTCGCTCGCCCAATCCTGTTTCATTGGTCCCAGTGCAGTGGGTGGAGATTCGGGGTGATTGGCAGGATTCTAGGACCTGCAAAGACACACCTCTCCGTCATCAGTTCAACCACATTGCAGTTTGTCGGGAAAGACAAATGAGAGAAATGTGGGGGTGGGGAGAACATGCTGAGACAGAGAGAGAGGGATTAAAAGATGGCGTGATTGACTACAGTTGCAGAACTGTTTTGAATCAAAATGAGGTGATGGATAGAAGACTGGACCAATCAGGACAGAAGGATGAAGGAAATAAGAATCTAGGACATTTGAGGAGAGGATTAGTACTATACATTGTTCTATATTTACTGTCATGTCAAATTAAATTAGACGTTAATGTGCTTTAAAATCAACCTCATTCAACAAGTGGGTCACAATCACTTTTGCACTGTCCCTGACTCTAGGAGGGTGAAGACATGCACACGCCTCCTCCGCTGCGTGTGATATGGCCACCGATACACCGTCACTGGGAGCCAATGTGCTCACAGGAAAGCTCAGGATTCCCAGCTCCAAATGGACCAATCAGTAGATGCCTGAGCCAGCAGACATTGCAATGTAAGAGTGATAGTGAGAGCGCCATCTACCCGCCCAGAGAGAGCACTGCCAATTTTTGCTCTCTTGGTCCCCGACTGTTGATGGATTCAAACTCACGATCCTCTGATCATAGTGTCAGCGTCTTAGCCTGCTGAGCCACTTGGGGCCCTCATCCTCATCTTAACCTCATCCCAAAACCTAATCCTACCCTCAACCAGGAAACTAATCTTGACCCTAAATATGAACCCAAAACCTAATCATAACCCTAAACTTAATCTCATACTCTGTTACTTTACTGAGATTATGTTGAGATGTTACTGATGACTGAACTAACAATTAAAACTACTATTAATGTGCCAAAATACAAACAATGAAGAATAAACAGCTTTTTATGTTTCAGACAAATATAAAAACCAATAAAATCAGATATGCACAGAGGTCAACAAACTACATATTTAACTTCTGAGATGTTTAAAATAGCTTACAGATAAAATTCCTGATACTTTGAGAGAATATTTGTAAAGACGAGGCTAATTTGAAGAATTAATTTTTAAATTCATTATTAAAAAAGCCTGTGCGTGTTTATAATGACAGTTAATCATACAGTTTTACAATGTGAGATTACTAGCTATATTAGCTGTAGCATTATCGCTTGAAAGCTCAAAAGTATATCGGGCCAATCCCTGCACTTACTCAGATCCTGAAGAGTAATCGTCCATCGTTCCTGCCTTTATGCTCATGGCCACACCATTAAGCTGGTCCTGCTTGGCCCCTCCCCCTTGACTCTCACTAGAGGAGGAGCCTCTGGCAGAGGCAGGGCCAGGGTTGGTGACTGACAGCTGGTTGTGGATGCGGTTTATTCCGTTTCTCTCTGCGATCGGTGAGAGTGGCTTCTTCTTCAGGATTCCTTCAATAGATACGTTCATAATTGCACATTTTATAAATATAATTACTTTGCATCATTTTCATATATTTCTTTCTTTTAATAATTTATTTCTAGGTTTTTGCCAATTTTTATCCTCTTCCCAATGTAGTGGTAGCCAATTAGCCCATCCTCTCTGTTGGGACTCTCCCCATCACTTTGCAATGTCCCTGAATCTAGGAGGGTGCAAACAAGCACAAGCCTCCGTTGCGTGTGATGCAGCCACCGCTTCTTTTTGATACACCGTCACTGGAGAGCCTAACGCGCTCAGAGGAAGGCACACAGGGTCCCCAGCTCCGATTGGACCAATCAGTAGACGCCTGAGCCAGCAGACATTGCAATGTGAAAGTGATAGGGAGAGTGCACAGCCAATTTTGCTCTCTTGGGCCCTGGCTGTTGAAGGCAAACAGCATGACCGGGATTCAAACTCGCGATCCTCTGGTCATAGTGGTAGTGTCTTTGCCCGCTGAGCCACTCCCATGTTCATATATTTCTATATTCTTTTTAAACATATTTCCACCCGAGAGGTGGAGAGATCACAAAGTTGGATTAGCCTGATAAGCCTCAAACAATTCTGTCCAATAGGAAACAAGCAGGACACTGCTATTGTAAAATCCTCAACACTGGACTTCAGTTATTTGGCTAACTTAGAAATCCAGCTTTGTGCAAAACCCTCCAGAACAGTGTGCACACTTTGATGAGGTGTGTGTGTGTCTGTGTTTACCTTTGTGTGGGTGTGTGTGTGGGTTGTGTAAGCTGGGCAGTAAGGGCAGTGTGTTTTCTTTCCCATAATCTTCCGTTCTTTCCTCTGGATTGGTCAGAGTTTCTACCCTCAGCCTGGATGCTCCACCTCCTACCTCACACTCAGCCGGCCAGCAGGAGGCGCCACCACTGGAGTCTGACACACAGAGTTTATTATTACAGATTCATATATTACATCATTAGGCATGATGAGTGGGTGGGGCCAAAGTAGTGTAGGAAAAACAAGTGGAGCTACACTGTTGTAGACTGAGGTTAATGTTCTAGATTATGTGAACAGAATGTACCAAATGTGTGTGTGTGTGTTTACCCTGTGCTCTCTTTGCTGTGCTGGTTGCCAGATTTTCCCAGCATTCCCCCTGTGGGTACTGACCCTCCTCATCCTCACTGTCTGAGGAGTGTGTGGACGCGTATGAACCACTCTGGTCATCTTCCAGCTCTGAGAGGTCACTGTCTGAGTCAGAGTCATGATCTACACACACACACACACACACACACACTTTAATCATACATATACTGTTGTATTGTATTTTACTGTATTGATGTTGGGCTCTATTGTATTGGTGTTGTTCTGACCGTCTGGGTGTGGCTTTGTTTCGTGGAAGCTGTGGTCATCCAGAGCAATTTGACTGTTATTCAGTCCTCTATCATCTCTGAAAAAGAGGAAAAACAATGTATATGAATATTAAAACAACCGAATATTGTGTGTGTGTGTGTGTGTGTGTATGTATGTATGTATATATATATATATATATATATATGTGTATGTGTATATGTGTGTGTACCTGAGTACAAATGGTACATAGCTGTGCTGGCTCTTTGTGCTCTGTAGAGTTCCATTCAGAGACACGCTGGACTCTGCGTAGGGCAGGTGGTACAAACGTCCATCTCCATAACCACTGCTGCAGGTATACTGAGTCATACAGAGAGTCTGAATTAACTAATATTCATAACATTAAATATTCATATTTATAATATGGTTGGTAGGCTGAATAGGTGGGGCTAAAGTGCTGTAGCATAAATGGGTGGGACTAAATTGCTGTAAGATGAATAGGTGGAGCTAAACTGCTTTAGGCTAAATGGGAGGGGCTAAGCTGCAGGCTGAATGGGAGTGATGTATATATGAAAATTTGTTAATATAATTTCCTCATGTGATTGTGTAGTGTAGTTTCTATGTGTATTCTTTCTGTGTGTGTGTGTGTGTGAGATACTAACTGAAGTTTTAGATTTGACTGTGTGTTCTGGGCGTTTTTTGCTGCAGCAGTAACGCATCGCACTGCGAGCTTCTTTATTAAACACAATCCTGAAGAAGAAGATGAAGGGACCCTGCAGACAAGCACAAACAGCGTTATAATACAATGTAAGTTATATATGACAATCCCACTGAGACGGCAAGTTTTGATCACTTCCTTATGTACACATACCTTGTGTAGATACACTCAGATACCACACAGTCAATTACAAACTGTAGTCCATCTGTTTCTCTGTATACTTTGTTAGCCTCCTTTCACCTGTTCTCCAGTGGTTTGGACCAGTAAAGAGCAGGTAGTGGAGCATTTGTGTGTTGAGTGAATCAGACACAGCAGAGCTGCTGATGGTTTTAGACACCTCAGTGTCACACCACCACCACATCAGTGTCACTGCAATGCTGAGAATGGTCCACTGCCCAAATAACACCTGCTCTGTGGGGGTCCGGGCCATTGAAGAACACCTACATGGTCAGTGAAGCTGACAAAATTGGTAGATATGTGTACCTAATGAAGTGACCCCTTAGTATATATAAGTACAGAGACGTTACCTGAACACAGTTGAAGGCAGCAAACAGGTAGTGAAACAGAATCATATCACTGTTTACAGAGAGCAGAGCCAACAGACATGTCACTGTTACTAATAAGAGCACACCACACGCTGTCCTCAGGCCGTACCTACAGAGAGAGATTATTCAGTGTAAATGCAGTGATGTGGTGAATACCAACCAATAATCTATACCACTACTACTCTGTAAATGATCTATAGTGAAAAGCATGTCAGTATGAATTATTTCCTTCTAAGGCACAAACAGAACAGAAGATAATGATAAAGTGGCCAATAACTCACACTGGAGGTTCTTTCTTCTCATAGCTAGTCGAGCAGGAGGCTCTGGAGGCCAAAA
Source organism: Crenuchus spilurus (assembly GCA_036984385.1). Classification (NCBI taxonomy): domain Eukaryota; kingdom Metazoa; phylum Chordata; class Actinopteri; order Characiformes; family Crenuchidae; genus Crenuchus; species Crenuchus spilurus. The sequence continues at coordinate 2,782 of BRDA01031087.1, read as the reverse complement.
TATACAGGAACAGATTCATCTGAAAATACAGACGCAAACAATAAGCGTCTAATCTAATTAACTAGCAAAAGTCCGCCATTCGTTAAACTGTACACTCCCTATAACAACATGCCTATGGACTTTGTTTTGGTTAGGATAAAGGAAGTGATGTAACACTCACAGCCACGACTAGAGCGATGGGTCCAGCCAGACTCCAGATCAGAGTGTCGTACAGAGAGAGCCAGCAAAAATCAGGATTACCGTAACCTTCAGGATCCAAACCAACTGCCAGACCTACAGAACACAACACGGCATCATCATCATCATCTTCATCTTCAGGATCCAAACCAATTGGCAGGTTTGATCTTATATCTCCTTTAACTGGGAGTTCAAGTTACTGAGATAATGTTTAGGGTCAGGTTTAGGCTTAGATTTTAGGGTAAAGTTAATGAAATGTCCTCACCAGTACAGTAATACGGAATCTATCTGTGTGTATAAACCTACCTGTAATAATAGCTGGGAGACCCCAGCCAATGAGGTAGTAGAAGCGCATTGGGCCGTAATTAATATCCCGAACTTCACTTAGCATCCGATACACGTGCAGGCCCTCCAGAAACAGCCATGAAAACACGCACATGTAGAAAAACTGCAGCAGGATGGCTATAATCGTACACACAAACTACAGAAGAGGAGAGGGGAGGAACATAAAATATCTTTAATATTAAATAGCGTTTTTAATTGAATGTGTTTGTCTGTGTGCTGATCAGTCACATCCGTGAGGGAGTAAACATGGATGATCTGACCACAGTTAGTAATGATCAACAGTAGACCAATATAAGGCTGAGATTCTCTCTGTAATTTACTGAACTATACTGAATTATACAGCACTATATACTATAGTCTACTATACTAAAATATACAGTACTACACCAAACTGTACTTAGCTGTACTGTACTATAATTAACTATACCAAATTACACCACACTAATCTATTCTGTACGATACTAAACTATATTAAACTACACAAACTGTATTGAAATATACTGCACAATACTAAACTATAATGAACTGTAAACTACACTGAACTACACTACTCTGAAATACTACACTATACTGTACTACAGTGGACAATACTATACTGAACTATAATAATTATACTGTACAATATACTAAACTATACTGTACTACACTAAACAGTGAACTGTACTATACTGAACTACACTACTATACTAAGCAATACTGAAATATATTGTGCTATACTGAACTGTACTATACTAAACTATAATGTACTGTACTATACCTTAAACTATACTGTACTATAGTAAGTAACACTAAACTATACTGTGCTATACTAAACAATACTGAACAGTACTATACTAAACTATAGTGTACTGTACTAAACACTAAGCTATACTAAACAATACTGAAGTGTACTATACTAAACTATAGTGTACTGTACTAAACTATACTGTGCTATACTAAACTATAGTGTACTGTACTAAACACTAAACTATACTGTGCTATACTAAGCAATACTGAACAGCACTATACTAACCTATATTGTACTATAATAAGTAACACTAAACTATACTGTGCTATACTAAGCAACACTGAACTAAACTATACTGTGCTATACTAAACACTGAACAGCACTATACTATACTAAAATATAGTGTACTATAATAAGTAACACTATACTGTGCTATACTAAACAATACTAAACTGTACTATACTATACTAAACTATAGATAACTTCACTGAAGAGAGCTAGAGAGAAAGAGAGATGCCATTGTGAGGTAAAAAATGTGAGTACCGGGTTGTCTGTCTGGTTGATGCCAAGGATGAAGAGCAGTTCAGAGACGAAGAGCGTGAAGACTCCATTGGTGATGATGCTGGTGCTGTTACTCTGCATGGCCCTCAAACATGTGAGGAAGATCACAGTGAGGAAGAGGAAGAACAGTGACACGCCCACTGTACTCCATGTCACCAACTTTATGGGTAATATCTCGCCATTCTGAAAGAAAGCAATCAGTCATTTTGAGGAATAAAACGAATAGATATACACAGCACTGTATCTATATGTACACTCACCTCTCTGTGTGAAATGTCCATCAGCACAGCAAAGCTGGTCATGTGGTAGCACTGACAGCTGATGTGGGTGCTGTTTCTGAACACCACTTCACAGCCTTTAGAAGACCACCCACCGGGACCACCAGCACTGCTCAAACACAGAACATCTTTAGCCGCTTCATCAGCTCTAATATCCAGTAAAGCATCCACAGTATGATGAAGACTAAGTGATAGTTTTAGGGGATGTAATGTAGGCCGTCAGACAAGATATTTTCAGTGTTTCCTGCTTGAGTTTTATACTGGAGCTATGAGACTAATGCTGCAATAACAAACTATCACAAACTGTCTCAAAGTTTCTGATACAGAACTTCAGCGCCTAATGTTATTTATGGAATATTTTCCTGACCTGATAGAGTGGTTCCAGAACACACAGATGGGTTTAGAGCGCTCCTCACTGGTGACCAGGCGGAACTGCACTGTGATGGGTTTGTCCAGAGCATGCTGAATCAGCTCCTCATTATCGTGCACCGTAATACTGACCACAGGAGTGTTAATTACTGGCCGTTTAGGAACCCTACACACACACACACCAACATATATTCATATATCCATCTATGTACATACACACACATACACAGATGTATACACTGCTCAAAAAAATAAAGGGAACACTTAAACAACACAATGTAACTCCAAGTCAACCACACTTCTGTGAAACCAACCTGTCCAGTTA
>BRDA01031082.1:0-25699 GCA_036984385.1 Crenuchus spilurus | reverse complement strand
CTCTCTCTCTCTCTCTCTCTCTCTCTCTCTCTCTCTCCCTCTCTCTCTCTCTCTCTCTCTCTCTCTGTATCATTTTCTTCTTGTCAGCAGTGGGGGCTTATTGAACTCCAGTCCACAGATGGAAGACATGCTGTTTGATCAAATCCCATGCACCAGCGCCTCTTAAGAGCAGAAGAGGATGTTAAAGCTTCACTCTGATTCATTGAGGTTATTGACTAAGGTGCAGGAGAACCGTCCTACATCCACTTCTGCCTTTCGATATCAGATCCGAAGATTGAGCCGTGTGTGTTAAGTACAAACACGGTGCACCGCTTACGCTGTATTTATATCTTCCTCCAGAGCCGAGCTCTTGGCCTGGTTCTGCAGTGTTGCAGTCTGGAGTGTCTTTTGTCTCTTGTTGCTTCCACCCATCCCACCCTCTTTTGTGCTGGAAAGTGGAAGAAATCCTAACGCTGCACGTATTAATTGCTCCTCTGGAGGCTTAGAGCTGCACAGCAGCATTCATTGCGGTATGTATGTTAAGTATTCAAGGCTAGGTGCATAACACAGGAGTATTGATTCGAGCTCCGCTGTGGAACCTTAATCAAATTGAAGCTCTGTTTAGCAGTCAAGTCTATTATACTGCCAGGGCTTGCGTTCTGAAATGCATACCACTTTAGCTGATTTATGGTTATTGGGCCGCCCTTACCAAAGTACCTGTACGGCTCGGCGATTTGCCATTTTTCATGCACGCGCAGCGCCGCAATGTCGGTGGTCGCTGTGCCTGCGATGGTGACAGCTGAGTGCAAGTGAGGGCTCCAGGACAGCTGCCTGAGTGTCCCGCAGTGACGGAGGCATCTGTAGACTGGCACAGGATCTGGCCCAGACCGAGCATCCGCCCAAAGGAGCCCTGCAAAGAGCCCTGCAGCCAGTACTTGAACACACACTCTCACTTGCGCACTGCATAGAGCCTGCTGAGCACATGGCCCTGCACTCTCATTCACTCAAACCTCTGAAGGAGGTTGATACGGTTAAGCCATTGATTCCTCCATAAGCTGCCGCCCAGCGCCAGCGGGCAGTTTAGCGTGCCAAAACGACATAGGCGCAGTGCTCGCCTCACTCCAGACCACCGCTCCCCCCTGAGTCTCAGTGTGCTATGCTCTTACAGTATACTTCACAGTCTGGTGCCCTGATTTTAAAGGGTACACTAACTTTTTCCTCTAAACCAGTGGTCTTCAAGTGTATGTACAGGGCATTTTGTTGACATGCGCTCATCATCACAAAGAAAAGAATCTCAAAGCTGAAGTCAGTGCTAATATTGGCAATGCTGATGCATCTTTATGTGATTTTTGTGTCAAAAGTTTCACAATAGCAAAAATAAATATGAAATATGAGTATCTGCAATATCTACAGACCAGTTAGCAGTTAATTATAACCTTTGTATAAACTTTAATGGCAAAATTCAGTTTAGCTGCTGCTGTGAATTAGAAACCCTGCATTCCGCCATGTTTGAAAACGCTGGGAAGCAGGCGTGGTGGATGTGGCTGTTGCCAAAGCTGCTGCCAATCCAAAATCAGTGACCAATGGAAATTCAAGGCTAACGCCGCCTTCTAAGTCCCACCCACATGTGAAAAGTGCTCCAAAACTCAGAAGCAAAAAATGCGGGGCAGAAGCAAAGAGATTCCAGAAGCAAAAAAAAAACAATGAAACCAAAAATTGTGGAAAAATTAAAAAATGAAAACAATGAAATCAAAAATGGTCAAAATGTTAGTGAAATAAAGATTACATTCATATTTAAAATATATTTTTCTTTTTTTTGCATTCACGGGTTATACTTTATGGTCTTGTTTCTGTGGATTTTGCTTTCAGATTTATTTTTGCTTTTGTAAAATTTTTGACACAAAAATCACTCCATACATCTTCAGCATTCATAGCAGACCAAAATACAGTGTTAGATACAATAAATAGCCTTACATGTCTGCAGTGCTTTTTTAGATGCTCAAAGTTCTTTGACATTAGAATCAACCACCGTCAAACTCAACCACCATCAGTGGTTCACCTGCAGTCGGTCCACACCAGGTGAGGAGAGAAAGCTCTAGTTTATGAAGATGGAGATGATTAGGAGAGGAACATTTAACCAGCACATCTGATACTTTTAGAGGACATTTCTGTGGACCTTTCAGTCTCTTCTGAAAGATGGACACTGTCCCCGTCTGAGGCATTGAGGTCAGGATTAGCACCTCTTGTACCCAGCATCACCACTTCCTGCAGGCACATAAGCTTTTCCCCACACTCAGCTTTGGTGGATTTCCATGTCAAGTGGTGCTGGTGCTATGGCTGTTCATAGTTTCAGATAATGATAAAAAGCCCTTGGACAGGTTGAGGTGAAGTCCACTGTAAAATATCGACCACTGACCTGAAATGAAACAGCAAACTGGAAGCAAGCATCATCGTTTGGTGACTATAGTAAACCATCATCATGTGATTAATAACAGTTCACTGAAGGCACCCAGTACTTGAGGTCTTGATGGTTCAAAACCCTGTCGACCACTTCCGCCTGGTCTCTGTTGACTGGCCCCTTTCGTAAGTGTCCTGCTGCATCTTTTTTTTGAGCAGATCCGACTCCTACATGCGCGTGTGTTATGCAAGAGAGCACTGCGGATGTGCCTAATGACTCAGAGAGCCGTAGAGAGAGAGGGAGAGATGTGCGTTTTGAAGCAAAAGCGGTGACCTTAAAGGAGCGGCCATCTGCTCCTCGTTAATTCTACCTGTCCCAAGGGAAGGACATGGATTACAGGAAAAAGCTCGGCGCGCTCCCTCTCCTGCTCTTACAAGCTTTCATTTCAAGCCTTCTCGACCATAAAACCAAACACGAATTTCATTTAAATTCATATTCTGTGGGCCAGGCTGGTTAGTGTACACAGGACTTGTGTTTAATTTGACTTGCTTTATGTGTGGGGGGGTTGAAAATACACCCCGCCGTTCTCAGCCGCTCTCTCTTATCAAACCATGAAAGTGCTCCCAATGTCAATTATGTGGTCAGTGGCTGTTTATTCATAGAATGGAAATGCCTATTGCAGAGACTTTCCTTAAGCATGTGTCCTATTGATATTCTAATATAAGCAGAACAAATGTATAGCAAAGAGGAACAGTGGGGATATTTATACGCTTTGCCTGGGCCTTGACCTCACTGTTCTTCCTCTTTCTGTGTTTATCAGAACAAGCCTTCTAAGTGTGGTTTTTTTTTTTACGATGAGGTTTTTAATCTTATTTAGGTCTGTTTGCAGCAGACAATTAGCTTTGACAAAAAAAAGTAAATCAATGGCTGATGCGTGGGCCAGATTGGCTGGAACATGTGCAGCGTGAACAGCTGTAGACTGTATATCCAGTTCACCCCAAAACAGGGCCAAATTCTTCAAAACATTACACCAAACCCTCTAGTCTAACCAAAAGAATGGATTTCTTTCAGTTCACTCTGTTCAGTCTAAATTGATCCCTTATGTCTACATAATATATCAGGGTGAAAAGTGCAAAGATCACACTCGTTGAGTGTTTGCATACTCATTTAAAAGGCTGTCTTTATTCTGAATCAAACATTTTTTTTCCTTCATGGTGAGCTTATGCATAATTTGAAGTGATGTGGAAGCAGATGTGGAAGTTCTGCAATAAAAACTTAATGCTGTGGTGCTCATTCGTGTTTACCTAAGCCAGTACTACACCACCCATTCATTCAGCTTCCTGGCCAACCATGCACTACTACTCAACTTTAAAAGGAAGCAATTTGCCTCAGCAGTTGCTGGTGTTGCCATCTTCCTCTTTTTTTCCCACCACCACAAGGTTGCCCATCTGTCCGGCAGTGCCTGCTCTATACCTGTGCTGCCAAAGACCCTAATAATAATTAACCTCTCTGCTAATATCTTCTTCTGAGTTTACAATGTACAGGTGAGTACATTACAGAGACAGGAGAAGAGAGAGATTAGGAAGAAGACTAGTGATGATGTGCACAGTGTGCAAGAGAAGTGTGAGAGAGGACATGAACTTTTTCTAAGACCTTTGATGTTTGGTGTGATGATATGCTGAACTTGCCTCAAGTGGAGGAGTTCAAGTATCTCGGGATCTTGTTCACGAGTGAGGGAAGAATGGAGCGTGAGATTGACAGACGGATTGGTGCAGCCTCCACAATAATGCGGTCGCTGCAGCGGTCCGTTGTGCTGAAGAAGGAGCTGAGCCAAAAGGCAAAGCTCTCGATTTACCGGTCAATCTACGTTCCTACCCTCACCTATGGTCATGAGCTTTGGGTAATGACCGAAAGAACAAGATCGCGGATACAAGCGGCTGAAATGAGTTTCCTCCGCAGAGTGGCTGGGCGCTCCCTTAGAGATAGGGTGAGAAGCTCGGTCACTCGGGAGGAGCTCGGTGTAGAACCGCTGCGCCTCCACATAGAGAGGAGCCAGCTGAGGTGGCTCAGGCATCTGTTTCGGATGCCCCCTGGACGCCTCCCTAGGGAGGTGTTCCAGGCATGTCCCCCTGGGAGGAGGCCCCGGGGAAGACCCAGGACACGTTGGAGAGACTATGTCTCTCGACTGGCCTGGGAACGTCTCGGTGTTCCACCCGAGGAGCTGGCTGAGGTGTCTGGGGAGAGGGAGGTTTGGGTTTCCCTGCTCAGACTGCTACCTCCGCGACCCGGCCCCGGATAAAGCGGTAGATAATGGATGGATGGAATGGATGGATATGCTGAACTTCATATGGAAAATAAATGATGTAAGAGCGGCAGCTCTTCTCCCATTAGCTGGTTTAGATCCACATGTAACAAAAAAGTCTTATTTGTTAATTTATTTAAATCAATCGACTTCTGGGTTAATTGTTTGTGCTGTTGTTTCATACTTTTTATACTGATACTAAATGGGTTTTGGAAGAGAATGAAAACAGCTTCTCCTAGAACTGAGGAGAAATAATAAGAGAGGTGATAGTAGATGTGCATGGTATGGAAGAGAAGTGTGAGAGAGAGGAGGTGATAGAAAGCTTACAAAATGAATAAATGAATGTATATTGAGAGAATGTTTGCCTGAACTTGAATGGGAATTGGTACTGTAATGGTAGACGTTCAGCTGGTGTGAGTAAAAGTCATGACTGTTGGGAATCAAATTGGTTCTGACTTGTGATTCTGGAAGTCTATTGAACTCTTGATGTAACCGATTGGCCTTTTGGCACCATGCCTACTAGGAACTACAAAATTCCAAACTAGAATATGGATTCATGGTCCAGATTTGAAGACCAGGCGTCTAGGATTTTGGACCTAGACTGGTTTGTTTATGCGGGTTTTGGTTCTGAATGACAGATCAGTGTTTGAGATAAGCCAAGATAAATCTAGTTCTTTATTCTAGGGCACCTTTAGTGCTCAATCACTTTCTGTGTGTGACTTTCATTCTGCATTTGCCGGCAGCATTTGTAGCGAGAATCTGAGTTTACTAATACTGTGGCCAATGCTGACGATTGATTTTGATTTATAAAGCTCATTTTTTTTGCCACTGACCTTCTATTCATCAGCATTTCTCTGCAGCCTGTTTGACACCACTCACTTCTAACAGATCAATAAATGCATTGGGCATAAATGAAGTCCCAGTATAGTAATCTACATCATTTTGGCACCCACAGTCAGGGTAGTAGTGATGAAGAATATGACGTTTGTTATCAAGGCCATAGGTGTTGAAATAGAGGCCCTTCATACTCTCTAACTAGCTCCATCAGCTTCTTTGCTCTGCGCTAGCTCCTGTTTATTATTGGAGCTTCAGAGAATTTCATTTCCTCTCAGAGGGGTGATATTTAAGCACCCTTTGCCTTTGTCTTCAAAGTAGTACAGGACCGAGGCTTTGAAGATGAGAGCGGCTGGCTGGGCTGCCTTATACACGCAGCTCAAAAAGAAAGAGAAAAGGGGCTTATATGAGTGAAGCTTCATTATTTCTCTTCCTCTGTACCATATGCCATGTACAATAATGTAAACTCTAATAATCTGGCCTGGATCACTGAGGGGAGTGGCTAACCTATGATCTCTCTCTGGGAAACATTGAGCAAAAGAAAGACAGCCAGATAGAGAGAGAACCACTAAAGATGTGAATTCTACCTGTCAAATCATCATCATTCCTCCCAAGTGTGCTCTTTTCTGTCTCTCCATCCAAATAAAGTGACACAGACGTTATTTTTCTGATGGATAACAGAGATGGTTGATAACCACATCCTCTCTTGCATAACTCTTTGTCGATCAATCTTGCTGTCTGAATATGTTAGAGACTCGCTCGATGTTTACAATCCATTTGTGCCCATTTGTTTGGCTTTCCATAATGCGCCGTTTAAATGATTGATCAGCCCTTTTTTGCAGAGAGACAGAATACCTGTTGTCTGCTGGAAACAGGCGACCCAGCTTGCACTGAATTAGAAAATTCAATTAGAATTTGAATTTCAAATAATCTTCCATGTATTGAAATGGATTCTGTAGGATTTTTATCAGCAGTGGTGTCAACCCTACACTACCACCCCACCAGGGTATGCATATCAAAAGTAATCTAATATAAAGTTACATTACTGTGATGAAATAAAAGCAAAATAAACATTTTTTAAAGTAATGTTACTGGTATTATGACTCAATACTGTTAGGTTAGCTAGACCATTATTTCACAGTATTATTATTATTATTATTATTATTAAAATTATTATTATGCAAATTATTATTAAAATTATTATTATGCAAATTATTGTTATTATTATTATTATTCATAATAATAATGATAATAATAATAATAATAATAATAATAATAATAATAATAATAATAATAATGTGTGATGTAATGGTACTCTAAGATCTGAAATTAGTAAATTACAGATTGCTGAGTGTCAACTCTAGACAACATGCACTTGAAACAGCACTACAACATTCAACTAGACGTTTAAGATTAAGATTCATTGCTGAAGGAAAGATTATAGTTAAAATGTGTTACGAGAATATCTGTTACAAGTTTGGTTAAAGTTACTGCATCCTCAAAATCGTGTGCGTGCATACGCATGCTAACGTAAAATTGGGATTCCCTCAGAATTGTCCGGCTAATAGAAATTAGCATAATGCAATTAGAGGAAAGTAAATTGGAAATATTTTATTAAACATTGTTGTTGATTAGTGCTAGTTTAAAGCTTGTTCTCCTGAAGGCTAATTCTGTTGCCCATGGGTGATGGCACAACCTGAGATACCAATCAGACTGATCTAAGCTTAGCATAGAAAAAGAAAGTAAAAGTTAGAACAAATAACTACATAACTATGTAATTACTTGCATAGTTAGGGAAAAGGAAAAATAAGTAAATAAATAAATACTTAAAATAAAATAAGATAAAAAAAATATCAAATCAGTCTTGTGTGGTATTGTTAGTGTGAGTTTACACTTTCACTAAAACACATTACCAACCACTTTTAACATCAATTGCAGGGAGACATTTTATCAAATTCAGAAGCATCAGTTGCAAAGGTTGTGCATCGGTTGTCACAGCTCTTCATATTGCCCGTAATGTAAAATGAAGGTTTAACATAGTTGAAATGAAAGCCAAATGAGCACATGTCCCAGACACATTGTGGAGTGATGTAAGTTCTACATTTTCTTACTCACAAGTCTTCTCTCAGCTTGTTATTCACCCGATTCAAAAAACGGAAAGATAAATCCCTGTGAACTTGCAACCGGATGCCAGAGCATCATTTGCTCTACAAGAGGGAATTCTTTCCTAGGTCTGCTATAGGCCGTTACAGCCCTTAGAGTGGTAGCTAATAGTCCAATTACATAAACTCACTGTGGCTTTGCCTCATGGAACAAGCACATCTTTCTCTTCCCTGAAGCTTTCCCTTGTATTTTAATATCCATTGTTACACCATTGGTCTGTTCTTTAAAGTGTGCTACGTGGCGTCCCTACCTGACAGTGTACACTCATACCCAACAACAGCTCATCACTTTAATTTCAGAGTTGATATGGACGCCTTTTGATGCTGTGAGCTATAAAGAATTATACTCAATTCACAAGTAATCATTCCAGCAGTCTTTGGTGATGGTATGGAGCATCCAGTGCCATTTTCAGAGATATCCGCAGTCATTTTGAGGGGTTGCATTCATCTAGGTGGCTAAAGCTGTTTTACTACCCTTAGGCAACAAGTGGTGACAATTTCTGTAATTGCACCGACACAAGCTGTGTGAGGAAGAAAAGCAACAGAAAGGTCTTTTTAAAGTTTATCATTTCTTTGGCTTAAGAAGATGTTTATGTACACCGGTGGCCCTGGGTTGAATATGATCAATAGGCACCTGAGGAACCGTCTGTGTTTGGCTGCATTCATTTGTGTCCAGTCGAGCTGAATATTGATGGCGTCTGCGTGTAGCTGGTTGACTGCCGTCTCTCACCCAGACCGTTTCTTGACATTTCGCACAGGCTTCATGCACTAATAGGGCGCCGAGCCAAAAGCGAAAGAGAAAGTTCTGCAGCTGTCAGCCCAGCACGAGCTGCTCTAGATTGATCATTTTGAAAGAGGACAAGAAGCTCCGTGCTTTGTAACGTCCGTGTTCTGCCTCTCTGCGTGCGGTGTGTCATTAGGACGAGGTGATTTCCCCAGACCTGGCCTGTCAGAGGCTTTGGTGAAAGTCATTAGCATGTGATGTCATGTCTTCGTGTCTGTAGGCTCAAACTCTGAGTCTGGTGCACGCTTGGGTCTCAAGGACAGGCTGTAGCCGACCACTGCAATGTCAGGCCACTGTCAGCCTCCCCACCGCCCGCACAAGACATGCGGCATAGATGCCCCAGCCAGATTATTTCATCCCCATCCCTCATACTCAGCACAGAAATGACTCCCAGTGTGTGGGTGTATTTGTGTGCAGACAGTTGAATATTATACATAAAACATATTGATGCATATGGACATTGAAGGTGCACTGCTGTGAGGCACAGTGATGCGGTTTCCTTGGTGATCAGTAGCCTAGAAAGGAGCACTGATGTCCAAACGCAGTCCTTGTTTACTTTGTTGGATGTTTGAAGTAAATCATACATTATCTTGTCATTTTTAAACTCATTTTTAACCAAATGTGCTATTTAGTACCAGCAGAGAACATCAGGATGCTCATGTTACATCTGTGTTAACTGAAATGATATACATGGATATGTTTATGTAGGTTATTTGCTTACCTATTTGCTTAGGTTAGGTTATTTTATTTAGGTTTTGTTTTAAATTTAAAGCATAAAATAAATCAGTGCATTATTTGAATAATCTGGCTGATGTTATTTGTTATGCTATCCAAGTGCAGTGATGACCACAGTAGAGCAGTCATAGAATCAAGGCCTTGTTCAGATGTGAGCCCAAATTGGATTTTTGGCATGGCTGTGTGTTATCCAGATCGTTTTTTAGCCCTTTTTACAAATCCAATCCAAACCACATTTAGAACTAGTTTGAAATGACTTTCCAAACAGGATCTTTATCTATGCACCTAGATGCTCTGGATGCTTGAACTGGATATCAATGCATCACTCACAACAATCAAAGTCCTGAGATTCAAGCAGAGCACCAAAGGATTCATGCATAATGTGGTGATGCACAACTCTTGCTACTGAAGTGAACCCAATTTATCCAATACAATGACAGACAGTAGTTAAAAGATAATTTGTGTAATATTACAATGTACATTTAACATGGAGTCAAGTCGACTCCTAGCAGTTCAGCTTCCAGAGGCGGTGGTCCAGAGTTGGCACTGATTATCGGCCAAGCTTAATGTTGGCAGCATGATCGTTTGGAAGGTGAGATGATACACCTCCATACCTTTCAAATTCACATTTGAAAGACACATCACAGTCACCGTCACCTACATTGTGAACAAACACCCTTGCAGGTTGTCAGTCACTGGCAAATAACGTTTGCCTACAGTCTCAGCATAGTTTAATGCATGCACCACAGTTTAATCTTCATACAGTATAGGGATACTAAATGTGTTTATTCAGCTCTAAGCCATTTTCTGAGTGTAGATAAAACATGAATCAGTGTGAACATTGCACTCTGCTCATGAATGATATGATTTCTGTGGTGAAAATGGATTGAACATTGATCTCTCAAATGGTTTATCATGAATAGAACAGTCTTTCTAGGACATGGCGCATGTCTAGAGAATCAGCATTGCTGAATAATGATGTCAAGATAACATATTTCAGTGGCTGAGGTCCTAGAAAACACACCTGGAATATACCATAGCGTCTCCCGTTGTTATATTTGTAACTGGATGCGAGTTCAGCGTTCTCTGTTCCTCAGCTGTACAAGGTGAGATTGGTAACAATGTCCTGGCTCTGGATTCACATGCACTTCTCCAAGATGTGGCACAAATAGAGCTGCTTTGCAGCAGATGTAGGCTATTCTTTTGAAGTGCTCTTTGCTCCTCTGCCAGGAGCTATAGCTGATTGATAGCTGTGATATCCATTGAGGGGAGTGTGCGCCGGTGTGCAATGCCATATTTGAGTGTGCGTATTGGCGGAAGAGTTGTTGAGTAGACTAAAATAGTGGCTGAAGATTAGAAATTCACTGCTGATTATAAACTGTTTCCTCTTTTCTGCCATGCTCAGTGAAGTAGGTAGCAGGTGGTTGGGACAGGTGTCTGATGGAGGCTCTGCTGAAAGACATTGAAATGGCAAGCAAATTGGAGGAAGCGTTTTTGTGGGGGGTTTCCGGTGATTGGTGTCAGGGTTGATGGATGTTACTACCCTGGGATGCAGAGCCTGGGCTGGTTGGCCAAAGAGCCCAGGTGCTGAGGAGGGGGCCAAAGGAAGCTGAGAGGAAACCAGGAAAAGAACAAGATCGCTTCTGGAGCATTTATAACCACAAGACAAAGCTGCCTGGCAACCACAATACAGCCCTGCGGTGCCCTGCAGTTGCACATAGAGGCTGGATGTGAACTAAGACTTATACGGCATCGAAAGCTGTGCTATCCACGTTAGGATGACCTTTATGGGACAAATGACTCGCAGTGCGCTGGGTGTGTGGCAGCTCCAGATAAAAAGAGATGACATTAGAAAAGATGATCTCTGGTCCCTGTACTGATTTGTGGAGGGCAGCAGAGAAAGATTAAGCTTTTTTTCAGCCATCGAGGGAAGACAGTCGGGGAAGGAGAAATGAGGAGAAATGACACTTCAGAGGTGGGTTATGGGCACAATCTTCGGCGTTGTCAACCAACAACACCTCTTCAGTTCCTTAACACCTGCACCTCATATCCCTTCTACCTAGCATGCTTCCAGATCTCACGGCTTCACGTGGGCCTGGCACAGAGCAAAAAAATCCATATAGCTTATGGCAGTTTTCACGGAAATCCTGTGCAAGTCCGCAGACCGATGTTGGCGCTCAACTCCCATGATCTCGCCCACCTCCAAGCTGCTGCAGTCCAAAACAATAGAGTCCCGAATCGCTCTGCTTTTATCGCTCCTTCTAATCTTAATACCATTGTAAGTTGGGCCTTAACTCCAAAGCTGTTTGTTTAATATTGACTTTCCCCAGTAATCCATTTCTAAATGGTAGCAAGTCCCTTTTCAATTGAGACATCACTGAGCTTGTTTTTATCCCTTAACCGTTTTTCCATTTCCTTCTCACCTCGCATTTCCCTCCCCTCCAGTGGGTTTATTATGTCATTTCTTTCTTTCTTTCTGTCTTTCTTCCTTCCTTCCTTCCTTATTTTTTTCCTTTCTTTCAGGGCTGGCATAAATATGACAGGCCATGGAAATAGGATTGAGTAGTAAATTGAATTACGGGTGGGCGTAATGTGCCAGTATGGCAGGTGCACGCAGTCATGTCTGTGCGGACATCATTGATTGGTGGCAGCTGTGAATGCTGATTTGGTCCCTGAGACAACATCTAAATAGAGTAGCATCCATCCGTGACATTTTGTCGCGGATAAGGACCTTACGTGGGTCCAACAGACCAGCGCCGGTGTTATTGCGTTTGACAACGTGGATAAGCCACGCCGGGTTCACGGAGACAAGTAAACAAAACCGGCCACTCTCTGTATCACTTCGCTTGGCGATGCCACTTATCAACATTGGCACTCACGACTGCCAGCACTTTAAATATAAACTGTAGGTTTTTGTAGAACAAATGTGCCAGGGATGGCTCGTTCCAGCGGCGCAAAACAAACAGCTCATTCTCTTGAAGAAGACCAGGCTGGCATAGGAATGGCACATTTAATGCAATATAAATGTCCTGCAGCACTCAGATTGCAGGTCTATTCCAGAGCTCTTTTAGATATCAGTCAGTCCGCAGATCTATTATTCCACGTTGACTGACAGGCGTTGCTTTCCCGGGTTTTGAAATGAACAGGCTCTTTTTTTTGCCACAGTTCCCGTGTTGAAATAGAGTGTTTATAAGAGTTCAATTTTTCAGACTCCTGGTGCTTATTCTCGAAGAATCTGCGCTGTATAATAGCAGTGTAGCAGCTCTTCAGATGGAACTGCCGAGCCCGTACAATCAGTCCTCTGCCTGAAATGAGGTGGTGTGAAGTGGAGGGACTGTTTGTTCACACAACTGGTTGAGTCTTGAGAGCAGAATATTTGCTGCCCGGGTTTGCCAGCATAACTTCACATCTAAATGTGACGCTTGCTCATCAGGTGACACTCCAGGCTTCCATCTGAGAACTCCAGTGTCGCTGTAACCTTTTCTCCGTAATCACTTCTTTTGTAGCTGAATGTCAGTAGATTAATTGAAAACTCAGGGTGGTTTAAAACAACAGCTGACAATTAATACCCGGCTCTCTTTTATGGCATTTGATGCCGTCGCCGTTTTACAACCGTGAGAATTTATTGAGAGTTTGGAGCGACTTCAGCTGGATGTCTCTCTTGGTTACACTGTTACTCGATGGCTCTTGCCCATTTGCCCCCTTGCTTTCTCCCACTCGCACTTTCTCACTCTTTCTCTTTCTCACTTCCACTCTCACACTCCCCCACACACTGCTCCCGAGAATGAGCGTGGCCTCAGCCCGCAGCAATCCTCTGAGGTAAATGTGTTTTAGTCCTGAGTGAAGCCAGGGGAGATGAAGACAGCCTGGGCCAGTGATGAATGACGGATCCTGTAAGAGCAGCTGCCCCATTTCCAGCCGAATGCTGCGACACTCTCAGACACAAGAAAAGAAGAGCTCAAAGCATCCTGGAGGACCGTGCATGGCCCCATCAGGTGTCTAGAAGGCTCGAAATGATGCATTTTAAGTCTCTTGGGATTTGTTCAAAGAAGCTTTTTTCTCAGACATACCAGTGGAAGGAACATTGTCTTGGGTTATGTGACATCACACAAAGTCCTGAGTTTAAAGGAAACCATGGTTTGAGGCCTGTGTGGAACATCAAGGATTGGTTCAAGCCATGCTCTCATACATATATGCAGATAATTGGTATGTATTAAGTATTTATGGGTGTCCTCAGCAACAGTCATGTCAGATTGTCGGGCCTCTTCCGTTTGTACCGCGCCGTGGCCCTAATGCCCCCGCCGAGATTGAAACTGACACACTTATGTAAGCGTCATAGCGGAGTCAGAAAGCAGACTGCAGGCCCATCTGTGACACTGACTCCAGGGATGAAATGGATGCCTCTGCTGCTCACCGCTAATGAGCTGCCTTTATCTCCCAATTAAACGCAGGACAATGAAAATGTATTTGCCATTGTTTACAGATCAGTCAAGCAAGGCGCCACCTTTCCCGCTCCCAGGCCTCCGCTTACACCCGCATCACAGGCAGAACAGAGCGAGGCATGGCACATTTAGAAAATACAGGGAGAATTATGTGGGACCATTGTCGCTTTCCAGCTACCATGCTTTCCACAAGGCCATTCAGGGACTCGAGTGTGTAAAAATATTCCTTGTTGCGGAAAATGAGTGTACCTTTCCTTTGTTGCGGTGCGGTGGGAAAAGCAGTGGGAGTATGTGTGTTTATGTGTGTGTCTCTTTTGCCTTGTCAGATCCAGTGCAAACTCAGCTCTCCTCCCCTTCATCCTGCCTCTCTTTATCCCACTGTACAGCAATGCACACATTCTGGCTGACTGCATCACTTGTTCCTGCTCATGCATTCTCTGCAGATTTAATTACACGCTTTTCTGGATCCATATAAAAAAAGGCAGGGGAGAGAAAAGCAGGGAGCGAGATAGGGAAAGAGAGAGAGAGAAGTAGAAAGAGAATGAGGGAGAGGTTGAGGCCAAGCAGATCCCTGGAGTCATGTATTTATGTTGGGAGGGAAATCAGTCTGGTGGAGTGTTTCTGTAATGGCACCCTACTGTATAATGATCTGCGATGACCTCCCAAATGAGGGGATTAAGCCAGGGCTGTCTGGAGCAGAAATAATGGGCCCAGGACTCAGCGGGGTTTCTCCATACACTCTTCCACCTGATGGTGCGCTAACAGCCCACGGGGTCAATCCTGGGCACCTCTTCTGCCCCCTCACCCTCTTTCATCTACATCCCCCCCATCAGGCTTCCATTAAGGTGCCCCACCCACACCAACTGCATCATCGAGCTGGGAGGAATCCAAGCAAGCTGGCACAGTGCCCATGCAATAATGGTTATGGCGTTTTTGGACAGTCCTTTAGATATGTAAAGCTATGCATTTCTGAGGTTTCTGAACTTCAAACTTTTACCTACTGTCTACTAAGTGTGGGTTGAGACACTACACTCAAAGTACAGTATCAGCACCACTCACAGAAATGAAGATTTAATAAGGTTTTTCATTGTAATAGGCTCTTTTAGGGGTTCTTCACCCTCATGCTAATTAGAACCCTTAAAAATGCTTTTTCAGAACCTCTAAAAGTTCTTAGTGTGTATATATATATATATATATATATATATATATATATATATATATATATATATATAAAGGTTCTTCAAAAAGTATTGCATAAATGGGATTCTGGACAAATTTTTAAGGGTTCTACTAGGTGTGATGGTGCAAAATCACATTTGATTCCTGTAACCCACTGAAGTCGGCTTTCTCACCGGCAGCATATTAACAAAATTCCACAAAAACACTTATATAACTCTGTGAAATTTTATCCTTACAAGGTCTATTTTTTCAAATGTGTGCATCTTGAATCAAAATATATTTTTAGATATTTGTGAGATGAGCTTAAATAAGCAGAGAGACAAGTCAGAGAGCTGTGCATTTTTTCCTGCCAAAGGATGTGATGTGTCATTCATATGATAATGACATGGTAATTCTGGACATTCTGTTGGTGGATTACTGGCCATGGAATGTGTGGAATGTGCAAAGACACCCCACCAAACAAAAGAACTCTAACCTGAACAAAGAACTCCCACCTAAGTGCTCACACCTATCTCATAAATATTCAATCTAGAAACCACTGAGGAAAACAGAGTGTCACCTCACATTTGTTAAGCTTTAGAAATAAAACCACATACAATTTAAAAACCAGTGTGTATCAAACACCTCTCTTTATTCAGTTCTGAGCTCAAAAGTCTTGGCTAGAAATGTTTAGAGTGTTTTTTTCTCAATATGTCAGCACATCAGAAAATAGGTTTATGGAAAGTAAGTTTAGAGCAGATTTTATCAATATAGATTTATGACACTCTTACTGTTTTGACACTGTTGTTGAGTTTGTGCTGAAAAAAAAGTCTGTGTAACACTTTTGAAAAAATAATTAGATGGGTGTCATTTGTAAAAAAGTCAAGGCATGTCAGACTACATGGTGTCTGAAATACCCTCAGACTCCACGGGGTTAAAAATGTATTCTCTTGCCTTTTCAAGTGGAACAAAATTGGATGGAATGAGGATGTTTACATATAGACTGTAAAAATGAGAGCAAGTGAAATCATCTTAAAGAAACCTAATATTTCTCATATATGTACATATACACAGACATGTTAAACAGAATATTGTGACTATGTCCTTGTACCTACACTCTACATTTACATACAGCATTGTTAATAATCCAACTAATAGCTCAATCTGATTAGAATGTATCCATATGTACACCTCAGTTGGAATAGACTAATCCGATTGAGGCCATTCATATTACAATTTATATCTGATTGAATGAGGTGGGTAATCCTTTATGTAATCCTTTAAATAGAAGAATAATAGCCATGTAATTACCTGTATCCGATACCATTACCAATCAGAACATTTAGGTACGTTCTGCGCATGTGCATTTGTAAGTCTGTGAGCTATAATGATACAGCCAAGCATGCAGTTGCAAGAAAAAGTATGTGAGCCCTTTGGGATTATTGGATTTCTGCATAAATTGGTCATTTAATGTGTTCTGATCTTCATCTAAGTCACAACAATAGACACCCACAGTCTGCTTAAACTAATACTGCACAATTACATTTTCATGCTTTTATTGAACACAATCAATTAAATTAGTTGTGAATTTGAAGATTAGAATTTCTTTTTCATACTTTCCCTTGTAACTGTATGTGTGGTGACTGGCAGACACCTAAGGGATGTTACAGGCTTTTATGTAAAAAAAAAACAACAACAAAAAGTTAAATAACAATTATTATGAAAATAGTTAAAACTAGGTTTTATCACATTTTGCGTTTATTATCTTAGATTCTGCACTTTCGGCCTGATGGGGGTTTACTGAACTGCCGTGACCTCATCAAGTCCAGACAGCATTCAGAATGTAGTTTCTGAAATGTGATTAATTATTTGTGGAAACATTATTTGTTGATTTTAGTATTATTTTTTATATAAGGTGAGATTTTAGCATATGAGTTGACAGTGGTGTTTCTTCTTCACTGAGAAGCGCTCTTTAACTCTTATAGAAATGTGTCCAACCAGCCATATGCCTAATGTGTGTGTGTGTGTGTGTGTGTGTGTGTGTGTGTGTGTGTGTGTGTGTGTGTGTGTGTGTGTGTCAATAAACAGGTGTGCACAAAATCAGAAATTTTCTTTATAATATATACAGTATGTATATATATATATATATATATATATATATATATATATGATATAATATAATAAATACAGCCTTTGTTCATGATGAAGACCAGTCTCGTCTCACCTGACTGACTAAACGTGGCTGCACTGGTTTGCAAAATGTTTAAATCTGCTCAATGTCTGGTTATATGCAAGGCGGCTGATGCATTAATTAGCGAAAATGCATCCATTGAAATAAGGCCAAGTTGCAAGTGGACACCATGTGACTCAGATCACCCTGTGATGTGTTCCTATATGCTGCCACTAATTTTTCCACCAAGTTATTGAGAGTTGTATCAAGTATAAGGATACTGATATTGATAAGGATTGGTAGTGATAAGCAGTATTGGTGGATTAAATCAATATCTTGATATAACTATAACTAAGTATTGATATAACATTATCCAACCTTACTACTAATAAACTCACAGTTTTGTCAAATCTTAGATATTTTGATTTATGAAGATTTCATTTCATTACAGTCTTTGCCGTGTATCAGGCTTGTGATGTTTTTTGGCTCAAAATCCAAAGTGGATATCTGGGATAAAGTAGGAATATTCAGAATTAAAATGTGTCTAAGACTTTGCAGGAGCTGAGCAGATGCTGAGACAGAGCCTGTGAGTTTAAACCCGAGTTGCTTTATGCTCCATACGGCAAGCAGTGGCAGCTCCTGTCACTGCAAGAGTTTATTGTTTGGGTTCAGCAACTCCTACACGGTATCAAAGTGACGAGAGTTTCAATGTAGTCATGCTGTTGCTAAAACCCGTCGTCGGTGCGTTCTTCCAGCAGATAAAATGGAACCACCCTGGAACACGGTTTTTAGCTCCCGTTCTGAGGCGATCACACTTCCAGAGTGATGGGGGAACACTCGTTTGGAAGTGTCGGCTTTTGCGGAGGCGACGTCAGGTGGGGAAGCACCATGCTATGTCAGAAACATCATTCATTACACTGCACTGTAACAGAAAAAAGGGAAAGCATAGGGGAGGAGTAAAAGCGTGTTGAGTGCGAGAGGCAGGGCTTGTCATATGTGTCAGCGGTGAGGGAATCGAGAAGCTCCTGTCTTAGGGGCAAATATGTAGCCGCTTTCTTTTGTGTGGGCCGATCCTGGGGATTAAAGTGTCTGTCTCAGTGCCCTGTACTCTGTAATGGCATTAGGAGAATGGATATGTTTTAGTATTCCATCAAAGAACATCTGATACGAGGGGGCAAGCTGATTTAATTAAGTAGAAAGCAAGGCCTGAGAGAGAAAGCGAGGGAGAAGGAGGAGGAGATGGGGGATCGGCTGCATTGTGTTGTCCTCTCGCTACCAAGCATGGTCAGTTCTCCTCTGAATTCTGTAAGAATTAATCTCGTCCAAGCCTCTCGATAATGCACCGATGAATAGATGTCCGAGGTAGTAGATCCTGGCCATCACCTCCAGAAGGGACTTTGGACTCTGAAGCTGCTGTTACCCTGACTCTGAAGGCGGCTTTGGTTCTTCAAGCAAAACCTTCACCTCAGCACTTGTCCTCCTCCAGCTCTTTAAATGTTGGAGGGATTTGTTATTTGTTTATGTATTTGTTATGATTGTACCAACTCCATGACCTTTTCATTCCCCCATAATTGCCAAAAATGTTTCAGGTGGCACAAAAGCGTACACGAGTGGCCTCTTCATGGTCTCAGTCCATTGTTCAGGGTGCGGTATTGATTTTTCGCACTGAATGTAACGTGTGTTTGTGCCGGCTGAAGGACACTCATTTAAAATGTGTGACATTGCGTATTAAATCTTTTTTCTCTCTTTCTACCCCTGAATGGTTTCTTACTTTAACAAAATCCTCAGTGGTTTAAGTGGGTATTTAGTGTTTAGCTTGCCTAATTATCAGATGGTTCATTTTCCATTCTGATAGACAAGAATTGATGTTCTTCTCCATCGGCATGCCAAACCTTTCATAGAAATATTCAGGATAAGTGTCAGACTGATTAGTCTTGTGTCGAAAACTCCTGCATTTGCTAAGCTTTCCGCAAAGCCTAACTCAGGCAGGAAGATGTAAGTGAGTGTCATAGAAATCTGAGGTAACCGTTGTGCAATTTCTTTCCTCTCTGCTGATTTTTTGCTTGAGAGATGAAGGGATCATCCCGGCTGGTTACGTCCTGCTTGGCCCTATCAGGGATCAGCTGGCTCAGGTGCCTCCTCATATTCAGCAAGTGGCGGGTGTCCATAATGTCCACGTGCCGCAAGGGTTCGTCCTTAACTGAGATTTGTTCCTCTCCTCATCTTCCCTGAGCCCATGATGACTCTCTGTCAGAGCATTTTCTTCTCCTGATAGCAACACTTTGCTCTTCTTTTGAACATCTAATAGCATTTTATGGAATTTGAGCCTTATCATTCTGTTCTGAGACGTGGCACCTTTTGCTAAGGGCATGACTGCGACCATGGCGAATGTAAATGTCACCTCGTCGCTGGGGTTGTTAATCAGAATCGGATCTTGGATCGACTTTCTCCTGCAGCGACATACGCAGCGAATGTGCCTTTTAAGCCCCGCTGCGTGGTATAGAGGAGTTAAACGGCTGCCTTTGGCACTCTGTTCAGAAAAAGCACGGTTGAACGGCCCCGTCGATGCCGTTTTGACCACAACGCACACCCCTGCCCTTTCTGTCCGGTCCCCTTTGAGGTGGAAATAGGGCCGCACTCTCCTAACCTTTTAATTACATGAAGGCCTGGCAGGGTCCATTTGAACTCCTCTTTTTTAGTGTGTGTATTTGTGTGTAGCCTGCAGTCAGGAGTCTATGTACGGAACGACTGAATGGATCCACACTCATAGCAAGTATATTCCCGCCTCCCATCAGGAAGTGAGGAAAGACCTTTAGCCTTCAAAGTATCTCTGAAAAGGCCAGGCCTTTTTGTAGGTTAGCAGCCACGCTATTGGGCAGCCTTCAGTGGATTCTCCTGGAATGTCACATAGCAGTGCCAGGCTTTCACACTGGGAAGAAATTAATCCCCAAGATTATTCTGAATGGTGAAAGGAGCCGGGCGCCGCACGTCGAATTTCAAACCGGCTGGATTACCGGCTCAGTTTAGCTCAGAGACGTGGTGGCATCTCTGAGTAAGTGCACTCTAAGTTCAGGAAACCTCAAAAGTCGCTTCAAAGTCGCAGGCTGATGGAGGTTGCGAATGCTGGAGAAGGTGACCCCGCAGACTTTCTTTCTGTCTCTCTCTCTCTCTCTCTCTCTCTCTCGCTCTCGATCTCTCTCTCTTTCTCCATCTCTCCTTACCCCTCCCTCTGGCTCGAGGACACCGGGGTGAATATTCCCATCAATGAGGAGCTTATCAGAGTGGCAGCAGCAGTGTCTAATCACAGCCCAGCAGACACACCATAAATCCCTCCCTATTACAGATCAGGTATACACTCTCGCTCCAATCTTCTCTGTCTAAAGCGAGCATGGTGACCAGGAGGGTCTCCGCTTTAGCTCTTTGGCTTTTTTTACGGGCACCATTTGTCCTTGTGCCAAGTCTTTATGCCTAGGAAATAAGTCCAGCCTTGATGCTGCCCTCAAAATTAGCTCTGATCTTTATGAAATCATATGGGCTCGGGACAGTGCTCAGCATCACTTTGAGTATCTTCTGCTGGGAAAACAGTTTTGTTTTTGCCCGCTTTTGTCTGCAGTTCCAATGGCAGAGGCTCAAAGAGCAGCAATTTGAATGCTATTGATGATTATGCTTTAATGGTGCTTACTTATCATGTCTAATTTAACACCCCACGGGTAGTGGATTTGCGTTTCGTGCAGTGCCAGCCATGCTTGGGAGAGCATGTGCTCTCAGAGAATAGATATGGAATTGCAAAGCTGAGGCCAGCCTTTCTCCTCCTCTTGCGTGGGTGGCACACTCACCATGACATGCTGCTCGGTGTGAAGTGGGTTGAGGCTGCTCTTTGGCCCTGACCTCACTATAGAAGATTGCAGTAAGGGCCTGCTCATCATGTCCAAAAGCTCCAGCACTAGCAGCTTCCTGCGAGGCCTGGTCAAGAGGATGCAGTAATAGGGAATGTTTATGTAGGGGTTGCAATGGCCTGATCAAGTTGCACTTTTATTGGTGATTATTATGCTAATGATGCTTGTGCAATCACTCCCTTCCATCACGAATCTCTTCAGCATGCTTCCTTGTTTGCCTGCTCTGGTGATAGCAGGCCTTGTACAGGCAGGTCTATGTGAAGTGCTCTCAGGGCTGAAGGGAACGTAAAGAGAGGCACGAGGGCTTCATTAATTCAGCTCATGCACACTGACCCCCAAGTTAATGCCGCTATCATTTTGGAGTAGGGAGCCACTCTCGTGTGGGCTAGCTCATGTTTAATGCATTCCTCCGGTCGGAACGTTTAACCTTACCTTGGGGGCAGGAGTGCGAAGCGGTGACATGGACATCTCCTGCCCAAGCTGGGTGGCCTTCGAAAGGCCTGGCAAGACCTCAGCAGGCCCCAGGGTTGAAAAACCAATGCAACGTTATTCTTATGACATTTAGCATTTACTTAACATGACTGGAGCTGATCGCATGGCCGCTGTTCCAGGGGTCTGATTTCCAGGGTGGCCCCTGCTCCCTGGTGGCCCTCAACCAGTTAGTGACTGCACTCAGGCCCATGCCATGAATCCAAAAGCAGCCTTGCGGCTCCTGTCCACATGTGCTCCACACACGGACTGTAGCAGAAGGCCGTTCAGAGTAATCAAACACAGGATGGTCGGTAGCTTTGCTCAATTTCCCTCTTACCACAAATGTAAATGATTAGCCAAGACATGTTTGGTGAGCAAAGGTTGAGTCTTTTTTTCCACTCAAGACCAATGTAGCAAGTAATGGAAGATTAAACCAAGGGACAGATCCAGAGTTGCTGTTGGGTGGCCTTAATGAATGTAAGATGGTAGCTTGCATAATAATCTGCAACAAAGCTGATGTTAGCATCATAAAGCCTGTTCAGATAAATTTGCATAGGGGTCATGGGGTAAATTGTTCTTTTAAAGGAGCATCACTTTGATTTCATTTATGTCAGGATGCACCATGTCTTTAGAAAATTACAGGCTGAGTTTTCTAAATTTTGATCTAACTCAGCTCCGCTGATATAAATATGTTTTTCAAGGAAGATGTATTCTTACATTGGAAAATATTGAATTTTTGGCTGATGCTAGTAGCCCTGTTTAGTATTATAACTACCAAAAACCTTCACAATCCAAAAAATGTAAAGCTTTTGTAGAGTCATATAATAATATGGTTGGTGTGGATGGAAGAACTTGCACTCCGTACTCTACCGGACCTGGTGGTTAGGCATCTGGTCTTGTGACCACAAGGTTC
Organism: Crenuchus spilurus; assembly: GCA_036984385.1. NCBI lineage: Eukaryota > Metazoa > Chordata > Actinopteri > Characiformes > Crenuchidae > Crenuchus > Crenuchus spilurus. The sequence goes on along the minus strand of BRDA01031082.1, from coordinate 3,455 downwards.
GATCTTTGGGCAGGTCATGACTGAAGTGCTCTTGAGCAAGGCCCTAACCCCCAACTATAAGTTGCCCTGGATATGAACGTCTGCTAAATGCCTCAAATGTAAATGTTATTACACAATAAGAAATCCAGGCTTATTAACTGAGTTATCATAAAACTGCTAAAGGTACAAATAAACTGTGATCATATTATCAAATGATGCAGACATTCATGTCTGTAAAACCCTACAACCCCCCAGAAATCTGATCCCAGTAGAGCTTTATTTGAGTTTCCCATTTCACCCTAAACATATTTAGTGGTTTGTAGGCTTTTGAGTGTATCTGCCACACCATTTAAGGTGGAACAGATAACTTTTTCTTCATCCTGTTGCCTCCTATGCAGGTCCAGTACAGTTCTCCAGCTGCTTTACTAACATTCAGCTGGCTTTGGGCTAGACAACCACTTAAAACAATCATACGGACAATCAACCTTAAAGGCTTTGCACATTAAATGGATCTTGTTAGGTCTACTGAGCAGTTTTCATTATGACTGAATTTGAAAATGAGCTGTGTTTAGTCTGTCTGGGTGAAGTGTTTGACCAGGAACTTCAAAAAAACCTAGCAGGCCAATCAAACATATACTCAAGCAATTAACATTACGCATTGCATAAACTGGCAAATATCTGGCTTTAAAATGACTGTTACTACTGTGTTTTTATATTTATACTGTACATAGCCATCATATTGTTTCAGAAACCAGCTACACAAGTGTATTTGAGATTAACATTGCAAATTAAATGCATGATGCTAATTTTGGCCTTTCCGATTCAAAAAGAAATAAGCAAACATGCTGGGACTTAAGGAGTCAGAGCAGTGCAGTGGAAATTCTAATTATTAAATGGGATTATTAAATTAAATAATTATTAAATTATTAAACATATATAAAATAAATAATTCCTCTGACTAAGATGACCAGATTCCTAAAATGAAGATATTTTTAGTTCACTGATTAATAAATTATTAAAAAATAATTTTAAATTCAAATAAAAGACTTTTAGTCCAGTTCATGTATTCTGATCATGGTAACTTAAGTACTTTTCAGGCTGGATGTATAACGGAGAGTGACCAGACACATGCAGATATAATAAAGATAATGTTTGCTTATGCAAATAAAGGTTCATCCAAATACAATAGACAAAATATATTCCAAGGTCCATAACCAACATAACAAAAACATGAGATGAAAGGGTTAAGCATAAGAATAGTCAAAGTACAAGCAAGAGTCAATAAACCACAAAGGAACAGAAAAACAGAGGTCACACAGGCCCCAGTGACTCAAAAGTTAATTAATAAACTAATAAACTAAGGCTAAATACAAAAGAACTGGACAACACATAGAATGCATAGTATAGATTTTCCCTATTCCACATTAAAGGCACTGTACATGATTCTGGAGAACACCTGTTGATATTTCAACTCAGAAACTTCGCCCCCAAAATTCATGAACACATTCCCAAGATAACAACATTGTGCACACAAACCAAAATAAATGTAAAGAGAACATCCTCATGTCAAGAAATTAGCTTTAGCAAGGTTAGCATTAGCTAACTTGTGGGATAGCAACCTGTTGCTACAATTGCCCCAAGAGCAAAACAGTTCTGTTTGTGTAAAAATATGTTCCCACTTCAGGTAGAAATAGATTAGAGGGATAGATCTTCATCCATTTTCTTGCTTTTAAGTGTTTGTAGGTCTCTTCACCATCCAAACTCCTTACCAGTGTTTACAGAGGTCTTCACCAGTGTTACCAGATCTCGCGATAGAAACAAGCAACCAGCTCTATGAAAATAAGCCCAAAATAAGCCCAACTGGCAACCCACCACATTCTGTAAAACCGAGGCTGCTTTTAAACAGTATAAAGGTAAACATTTATTATGACATTATATATAAATAACACCAAAATTTTGAATAACTTAAATTATTTAATAAATTAATTGAAAAACTTAAATTATTTGAATAACATAAAATCTTTTAAGCTCTGATCTGATCAGATTTTTTTTTTTTGAAAAGTGCATTTTGGATCTCCCATCTGAGGTCTGAGCCATTCTTTCAGTGCGCTCTTTTACCCACTCTTTATTGTATATATTTTTTCAAATTTCCCCACTTACTCGAGCTCATTCTTAAGCTGCCCCTCGTCACTCTGGGCTCTGCCTGGCTGCCTACTGTGTGTTTGGGTATGTAACTGGTCAACTTGGGCGGGAGCGATAAACAGGAAATGGGGGCTTGGAAGGGACAAACTACCTACCACACGTCTTTTGGTTTCTTATAGGGAGCTGGGAGATAATCAAAGAATTTCACTTGGAAAGAAAGTCAAGCCCAAATAAGCAACTTCACGTTCAAAAACAAGCCCAGAAAAACGCAACCCGCGACTCACGAGGTTTGCAAGCTACTTTAGAATAAAACAAGCCCAAAGTCACTTATAATAAGTAGACTTGGCAACACTGGTCTTCACCCCTGCACCTCCCTTTCCCCTTGTCCTGTGCAAAAGCACCAATGCCTACTGTTGGTGGATGGCTGGAATAGTGTTGTGTTTCTCAGTCTGAGCCACATTCTTTCTCATTTTCAGAGCCAGTACTGAGTGCAAACACCAGACCTTTTTCTAGTGTGAAAACAGACCGGAGATCAAGTGAACAATGCAGCATTTGCGGAATTTTACAAAAATGTATTGAAATTATGTGCAGCACCTTTTCTTGAATTTCCCCACTGATGGACTAATAAAGACTTACTGTATCTTATCTTAAATCAGCGTTCTCCTCTTGGCATTGTGAATGTGAACACACACTAATAGAAGACTTAAGGCTGATATGGCATGTTTTTATCTAAAGCCATTGTTTCTCATTAACCATGTTTTCACAAAGGTTCTGATGTTCACTAAAGTTTTCTTATTTGGGAGTTGTTCTTTGGTAAAAGCAGAATCTACACCCACTCGCACACCTGAGTGCTGACATGTTTGTGCAAAAACAACCGGTTATTGAATTTTCTTCAGTTCTCCCAATTATAGCATTTAATTTACATTAATTTTTAAGAACAAAAGTTTAGATATTGCTGATATGAGGCCCAGTGAGTTGAAAGATGAAGGGTATTCCAGGTGGGGTGAAGGAATTACACTCAACTTCCCCAGAGATGAACTTGAGGTCAGCCGTGGCCTGGTGGTTAGGGATCTGGTCTTGTGACCAGTAGGTTGCCAGTTCAATCCCTGGACAGGTCATGACTGAAGTGCCCATGAGCAAGGTACCTAACCCCCAACTACTCCCCATACGCCATGGATAGGGCTGCCTACTGCTTCAGGCACATGTTCTCACAGCCTAGTGTGTTCGCTAGTGTGTGAGTTTCTCTGGATGGGTGGGTTAAATGCTAGTGATGCACCGATACCGATACCAGCATCGGGTATCTGTCCGATACCATGTGCGTGTACTTGTACTCG